>CADCXT010002999.1:0-10345 GCA_902806775.1 Microtus agrestis
ATTTTATATATATTTGTGTGTGAGGAAGATTTATCTTTATCATTATATATATAAATTTGTGTGTCTGTGTGTGGGTCTGTGCACACATATGTGCAGGTTCCTGAGAGATCCTCCTGAGCCTGAGTTAGACGCCAGAGGTCCAGGATGTGCTTTTAACTACTGAGCCACTTCTCCAGCCCTTTTAGGTTAGTTTTTTTCATTGTATTTCTTTTTACATGTATGTGTGTGCTAGCAGGCATGTCAGTCAGAGGACAGGTGGGAGTCAATTCTTGCCTTCTACCTTGTGGGGACTTGGGATCAAACCTCAGATCATTAGACTTGTAGTAAGCGCCTTTACAGGCTGAGTCATCTCTTTGGCCACAAGGAAACGTTTAGGATTTTACTTGTGACTGTATGTAACTCTTCCTTTCTCTGAGTCATTATAAAAATAATAGTCTCAACGGTCTGAGGGTGGGGTTGGTAGAGGTTACTTCTTGGGTATTGGAAGTCCTTGACATGAAATCAGGCCCATTTGTAAGGTTTGTTTGATTAGTGTTCTAACAGGAACTGAAGCAGTGACCGTTGTTGTTGGTGAAGTGTGCCAGACAACTTTACCTGTTCAACTTTCCACGAATATGCACAAGTTTGCTTAATTGTGGATGTTGTTCTTTTGTCCCCGATGAGACGGCTGTCTTGCAGCCATCCCAGGTGGTGATTATTTAGTTAGAACATGTATGATCATGTATATTGCTTTTCATTTCTCACAATAATTTTGGTACACATTTTCTTGAATTTATGAATTTGATATTTCTATTCTGTTAAATCAAAACATGAAGAAGCTGTAGGTACCTGGAGAGATAGGGATAGTTCTTTGTGTGTGTGTGTGTGTGTTTTTTTTTTTTTGAGACCAGGTTTCTCTGATAGCTTTTTACAACAGGCATTGCTTTAATGAAATAGTTGCCTTTGTGAAAGCAAATTATTATCTGAGACATATATGTTGAAGCACCTCTTGGGACAAGCACCAGCATAGCTGCTGTGTTATATATATAGTCATGTTTTGTTAGTGGATATGAGTCTGGTACCTAAACTTTGATACTTAGTATTCTCACACATACATGGCCTTAAGAAGAGCAAGGTGCTGGCCACTATGTAAATCTAGAATGATAATATTGTTCATACGCCTTTACGTGTTTCTTTGTGCCCGTTTGTATGTGTACACATGCACATAAGTACATATAGGAGTTATTCTCAACTTATTTTTTGAGACCATGTCTCTCACTCAACCTGGAACCCATTGTTTGGCTAGCTTGGGGCCAGCACTCCACAAAATTCTTCCTGTCTCCTCTGTAGCAGTGGGATTACATGCACATGCTACCATACCAGTTTTTTACGTGGTGATGGAACTCAGGTCTTCATACTGAATGGCAAGTGCTTTACCGACAGCCATCTACCTCACTAGCCCTTTACTTACTGTTTTTTTAGCCTGAGTTTGGCATGCACCATTGATCTCAATAGTTGAGAAGCTGAAGCTGGAGGAGGGTAGCTTGAACCAGAAGTTGAGACCTGCTTGGGCAATATCAGCAAAAAGAAAAAAATAAAATAAAGCCCATGTTAAAATTAAACTTAAGCATAAATTAACCATGCTTACACTTACCTGACTTCCTCCCCCCAAAAATAAAAACAGTGAATGCAGTTTCTTCTGGTGTGTATAGTGAGTGCATTTGTACATGTTTAACAGTGTGTGTGTGTGTGTATGTGTGAGCGCCCACGCATGCATGCAGAGGCCAGAGGTTGACAATGGTGTCTTTGAGAAAGATTTTATTGGGTACCAGGAAAATAATCAGTTCTGTAGAAAACTCCTAGACTCACTCCCCTAGAGATTTCAATTTGGTAGTTTTAGAGTAGGGTCCAGGAATGTGTATTGGTGGAAAGAACCTAAGAAACCTCAATTCAGATCTTAATATTACAGCAGGTAGCTGTCTACTCAGCAACCAGCCCCTCCCCTTGTCCCTCCGCCCCATGCCTACCATGGTTTTTCAGATGGGGAGAACGCCTGCTTAACTGATGTTACATAAATGATACACAGATGTGAAGAAAAAGGGTTTAATGATTAAATTAGGGCTGGATTTCTATAATCCCTTTGATACTGATTGCTTTGTATTTACATCTTAAAGTGTAAGCTCCTTCTCTTTCCTCCCTTCTGTAGTGCTCCTTCCCATTAGCACCTGTCTCAGGTGTGCCCTGTGATGTCGTTCTTCGGACTGCCTTCTCCTTGCTCTGAGTCCCTTCAATTTGGTTGTGGAGAGATCCTGAAGAAACCCCTAGCTTTGGTCACACCATGGTCAAGGGCGTTTAGGAGAAAGCAGCTGAGTTGTTGGGGCCAACAAGCATTGGGGGGATTGACCACGAAGTAGCGTTTGAAGCTGAATATTGGCACGTGCTTACTTTCAGAGCTGGTGACAAGAGTTCAGCTCTCCAGGCTGAATCCCGTGTTTTTCTTCATTCCAGTCACCCTCATCCTAATTCTCATATTCTCATCTAGTATTTTGGTTCAATTCTGATTTTAAGATCTCTGAATTAGTAGCTGCTGTTGGGTAAATGCCTTTTTTTTTTTTTTTACTGTATCTTGAATTCTAATTGGTCTTAGTAATAAAAACCTGGAGTCAGATTTAGGGGTAAAACCAGAAAGATTAGAGATTCAGAGCTGCTAGCCACTAGAAAGACTTCTTACCTCTACCAAATCCTCAGACTGAATGGGCTAAGCTCTCTCTGCAAGTCCTCAGCCTGGATGCCCTGAGCTCCTGTCTCCTCGCATAATTCATTCTTCTCTCGGCCCAGCCATATCCTGTCCTGTTTCCACCACTCTAGTGCTGGGATTAAAGGTTTGCGCCACCACTGCCCGGCCTCCGGCAGACTAGTGACTTGGCTGCTTCATTTGTTAGACCACAAACAAATATCCCCGCGTTTTACAAAGCGTACTGCTCAGCAGTTTGCTGCTAAAGAGAAATGCTAGGCTGAAGGGTAAAGGTTCTGATCTAAGAGCATTTGCCTATTTTAGAGCAATACCCGTAAATGAAATTATAGTATACAGCGATTTGGAGTCAACTGTGAGTTGTGTTATCAATACCCGTTCCTTCTGTTTTTGTGGTAGTGTTTTGGCCTGAGCCTAGGCTTTGCATATTAGCTTGTTCCTGTTTGTTTACTTTTATAAAATATAACACTTAGTTTCTTCTTTTCCTCCTAAACTTTTTTTAAGTAAATACTTTTGCCTTATACCTAGGTGACAAAACTCGCCCACCTTCCTCAAGCCCCTCCAGTATTATCCGGCGCACTTCCTCCCTGGATACGCTTGCAGCTCCTTATCTGGCTGGGCACTGGCCCCGAGATAGTCGTGGGCAAGCAGCACCCTGCATGAGGGACAAAGCCACACAGGTAGGTTTCTTTTACTTGTTCTACTCCTAGGCACATCAGAATTTCCTCAGAAGTGTATCTGAGGTTCAGGTTCCCTGGCTGAGCTTCCAGATACTCTCCTGAATTGTGTTTCCTTGGAATGGAATGTACTTTTCAAGAAGGTTTCAGAAGTAATTCCCTTACAGATAGGTAATGGTGGCTGTACTTTTACCCGTTTGTTACTTAGAAGTTAGGGTAGAATTTCACAATATTTTCATATCTGGAATTTGGGTTTGAATATTTGTTGTAGGAGCAGTGGGCCGCTTCCCTGCTGCCCCAGCTCGTGGCCGCCAGCTAGCTTACTTATGCCCCGAAATAATTACACGGAAACTGTATTCTTTTAAATACTGCCTGGCCCGTTATCTGTAGCCTCTTATGGGCTAGCTCTTACATATTAATCTAACCCATTTCTATTATTCTGTGTGGCCCACGAGCTGGCTTACCAGGGAAGATCTTAACCTGCGTCTGCCTGGCATGGAAACATAATGGCGACTCTCTCGACCTTCTCCCAGAATCCTGTTCTGTTTTCTCCACCCACCTAAGGGTGGACCTATCGAATGGGCCAGGCAGTTTCTTTATTAATAAGAAATCATTCCCACATCATTTCCCCTTTTTCTGTTTAAACAAAAAAGAAAGGCTTTAACTTTAACATAGTAAAATTACATATAACAAAACAGTTATCAAGTAAGAATTACAGTTACAATATCTACTTTATCTTTTATCATAACTAAGGAAAACTATAACTATCCATTCTTCAACTCCATCAAAGACTCCAGAAGGATATAAAACTACCTAAGTAAACAGGAAGTCAAAAGCTCTAGAAATGACAGAGACATCTTGCTGCCTGGACAGTCACCCAAAGTTCCTTTGTACTGTTGGGGCATCCATCTTCGGCCTTCAGGCCCACAGTATCCAGCAGACATTTCCATGAAGCAGGAAATTTCAAAGACAGTTCAGTCACTTTTTGCTGTCCTGCAGAATGTCTCGTAGACTTTTTCATGAATCAGGAACCCCGAAAGACCATCTCACCTTTAGGCAAGTTCAGCAGTCCTCTGTCTGTGGGTTCTTTGTGTCCAGTTTATGCATCAGTCCAGGCAAGAGCAGTTCCTTGCCCAAATGACTATCCAACTCCATAAAGATCCTCTTCGATGCCCATCTTCCTCTCGAAGTAGATTGGTGCTGCCAGGAGCAGACGTGTCTCATTGTCATGAAAAACCCTAAGTTATTAAAACATTTAAATGCCATATTCTGTAGTCTTTGAAAGAAATGAAGAATGCATTACCTGACTGAAATATATCTCTATATATCTAGAAAATCTAACTAACATGACTACAAGCTTGACTATTATCAATGATTATCCATTAACAACCTATATTTCCTAATTATACAGTACATTTTTAAATGAATTACACAATCACAATACCTTAATCAAGATCAGAAATACATATACGTGTAACAAAATTGACCTTAAAATCCATACCAATGCAAATTATTCATATCTATATCATATCCCCCTTTAAATGTAAAAGAACATTTATAAACAATATTTTGGGAACATGGGCGCAGTTTTTCTCTCCAAACTGCTTCCTGCTGAATGGGGGCGTCGTTAATTAGATCTTTCGTGGTGTAACCTGTGTGCCAGGGTCATCTCAGTTGGCAGTTGAGTGAAGTAATTTTTGAAGGTGTTCACAGCAACCTTTCAGGAGGGCGTGGTCTATCATACCAAATTGGGATAGAAGAAATCCACAGGGTCTCATCCTCTGTGAAAACAAAAGAAGACCCTTTCCGAAGCATCATATCCTTAGACCCAAATTCTGAAGTCATACCCTCATGATATCCATTCTGGTTCCATTTGGCAGCCCATATAATGAAATGACTCTCTGTATTTAGCTCCTTTACAGTCAAAAATTTTAAAGAAAACACAATGTACATAATCCAGACTCTCTGTGAATTTTCCATTTTTACGTGGCTTATTTTTACTTTATTTCTCTTAGTCTATAACTATCTGTACTCTGTCTCTTTAAAGACTTTACCCTTTTTTTTTAAAAGGCATTAACTTTATTTTCTCTCTCTATTTTTTTTTCTCTCAAGCCTACGTACATTCATCCAACACTGTGATCCATTTAGTGGTCTGTCTGAATCTGTTTTATTGTGAATCTGTAATTTTTTTACTATCCAGGAGCATTTTTTAAAATGTTAAGCACTTCTTAAAAACTTAAGTTGCATCATGTAGGGGTAATACGGTACCGCCTGAGTCCTGCTCAGCCTAAACCTAGTGCGCTGTTATCACAGTAATTACGGTACTTCCTGCCTGAGCTGCGCAAAGTTCCAGGCAATAGCAAGTCCACATTGGAGCTGCACTCAGCAGTTTAATTCTGAGATTGAGCGTGCAGCATAGAAACTCTTTTCATCCAAGTTACAACCAAATCTGATACGCAGAGCACTGTGCAGTCTCTGTATCGCCGCCATACTCTTTCGCCTGCCCAAGCCCAATTTCGCAGTCTGCCCAGGTGCAGGCGGGGAGCGAGCTTTAAAAGGACGCAGCGTTTAAGTCTCTCTACAGCACGCCACCAACAAACAACAAAAATCTGTGTTAAACTCCGTTTTTTCTCTGTTTAAAATTAAGCTCTCTCAGGTTTTAAGTGGATTTAGCCATCACGTCTGGGCGCCATTCTGTTGCAATTGGTAGCGGCGGCCGGGCTGCTGCACCCGGCCGTCCACATGGCTTACTTGTGCCCCGAAATAATTACACGGAAACTGTATTCTTTTAAATACTGCCTGGCCCGTTATCTGTAGCCTCTTATGGGCTAGCTCTTACATATTAATCTAACCCATTTCTATTATTCTGTGTGGCCCACGAGCTGGCTTACCAGGGAAGATCTTAACCTGCGTCTGCCTGGCATGGAAACATAATGGCGACTCTCTCGACCTTCTCCCAGAATCCTGTTCTGTTTTCTCCACCCACCTAAGGGTGGACCTATCGAATATTTGTAATAGTAGGTTTACTCTGCATAGTATTTAACATTTTTGTGTCAAAAACTTCATATACTGGGAAACTGTATTATATCGCTAGTACTCTTTAATTATTATGTGTGTCTGTGTCTGCATGCCTTTGCCATAGAGTGTGTATGGAGTCAGTTCTCCCTTTCTCCGTTACATGAGCTCTGAGCTTGAAACACAGGTCGTCGGCAGTGCACCTTCATAAACTCCATCACTGGCCCCATTGCTAATGAATCCATGAGTGTAAACGTCTCAGAAATGGAAGTCCCATACTTTTACATTTATAAAACTGATTAATTAAAGGAATTTTAGAAAGTCATTCATATAATGATTCCTATTCATAGTTAAAGAATTGAAGTCCAATAATGTGCAGGCTTTTCATGATTGCATGCTAGTTTGCAGTTTCTTTTTATAGTATTACCACATTGTAATTAATTAAATATTTGTATAATCTTTTTTTAAAGACTACATAGATCTGTCTCGAGGGAAAGAAGATTCCTATTAATTTTGAAGATAAAGAAACTATGACAGTGAGAAGTTATGTGAGGTACATAGGTTCTCAAGGCTAAGAAGCAGAAAAGTTTTTTTTTTTTTTTTTTTTTTTTTTTTGAGACAGGGTTTCTCTGTGGCTTTGGAGCCTGTCCTGGAACTAGCTCTGTAGACCAGGCTGGTCTCGAACTCACAGAGATCCGCCTGCCTCTGCCTCCCGAGTGCTGGGATTAAAGGCGTGCGCCACCATCGCCTGGCCAGAAAAGTCTTAGAAATAAACTTGACCCCAAAGCCATAACCTTCACCTGGTGCTGGGATTAAAAGTCTGTGCTCCCACACCTCGCCTGAGAGCTCAGGAATACTAACTACTGCTACCGTTCCTCTCTATACTCTGCTCTGTTAACAGCCTACACCATATTAGTAATGGACATGAAAGGGAGGTTAAAGTATTTATAATTAGCTAGTGCTAAGACACCTTTGGGGAGCTTGTGGCATTTGAAATGTGCTGGAGAAGTGGCTCAGTGCTCAAGATCACTTCTCTTGCAGCCGCATGGTGGCTCTCAGTCATTTATAGGCACACAAGGTGTGCATACATGCATGCAGGCAAAACATTATATACATAAAACAATAAAATGTTAAAAGACTCAAATTTGTTCTAATAATACTTCTGACTTTAGGTAGCTACATTATTTAACAGAATAAAGTCTGATGCAATATTGTTAACTTCTTATTAAAGTAACTTTTCTCTCCCCTCTACATAGACTGAGAGTGCGTGGGCTGAAGAATATGCCGAGAAGAAGAAAGGGTCTCATAAGCGCTCAGCGTCCTGGGGCAGCACAGAGCAGCTTAAAGAGGTCAGCAGTGTCCTGTGGCCAGTTCCTCTCCTGGCCAGGAAGTCACACATGTGTCCGTGCTCATGTGTGAAGGGTGTATGTGTGTCTGTGCATGAACATGTGGAGACCAGAGGTCTTTGTCACTCGACCTTTTGAGATAGGTCTTTGACCAAACCTCTTGCTGTACAGTTGTTCTGAGCGGCCCCATCGAATGAGAGTAAAGACTCGCACCCAGATTCTTTGGTCAAATAAGCAAGTGTTATTTTCTGTCAGACAGGGCTCTCTCTCCTAAGCAGGGTTTGGAAATATAGCATTGACCATAGAGAAAAGTGGGACTTACATAGCCCTCCAAAATGGCAAGACCTACGGGGTTTTCAAGAGGAATTTCAGAATTATTTGATAGAAGAATTTTTTTAAAGATTTATTTATTTATGTTTTGTATACGGTATTCTACCTTCATATGTCTGCAGGCCAGAAGAGGACATCAGATCTCATTATAGATGGTTGTGAGCCATCATGTGGTTGCTGGGAATTGAACTCAGGGCCTCTGGAAGAGCCATCTCTCCAGCCCTAGCCTAGAACATACCTTTATCAGGGTATACTCAAGGTGTGAGTAAAACTCATTAGGGTGGGGAGCATGTCAGATTCCAGAAACAGGTTAAAGCACTTTGCAGAAACGAACTTGTTCTGACCTTATAACAAAATGGCTTCCATCCTTAAATTAGAGTCAGGCTAGTCCTTCGTTCCCTCCTTGTCTTATGTATCCCTTTAAATCCTTGATAGGAAGCCGTCATTTATATCTGCTGTATGAGCTGATAATCCCAGCAGAAGGAAACAACTTTTTTATTTGATGAGGGAAATTTGTATTATCACTAGCTTTTCTCTAATATGTCTGATTGGTTAGCATAGAAAGGATAAACTTTTCCTAAAGCTGTCTCTTTGTTTTATATCGATCAGGTCGAGTGTTTTATATTATAGAACTGTTTTAGCTAATGATCTTCCTGTTGATAGATCGTGCTCTGTTTGGTTTTAACCAGCGTCTTTCTGATAATGAGGGGGCCAGGTATGTTGATAGGCATTATATATATGTATAGCCATTTTGTCCCCTTTGTCAGAGAATTCCTTTTGGATTTAATGTTCTAGCCTTTGTTGAGGACAGTTGTATTCTTTTCCACAACTACTTCCTGATGAAATTAGGGTGTCATCAGAAGCATCTAGTTGGTTGGCCCAGCAGAAGAGACAAGGAACAGTCATGTTGGCTGAACTGGTTCATATCAGCTTTTAGCAAGGCTAAGGCTTTGTGGTTTTGCAGGACTACTCGGGGCTGGAGTGGTGTAGATCACCATTGGAGCAGTTTGCAGTCCACAACTGATCTCTGGATGGTGTCTACCAGCCTTGTGGAACCCCTGCCAAGACATACAGACTAGGGACAGACGTTAAAGTTAAAGAACTTAAAGGAAACTTACATTTAGATCTTCGAGGCCTGTAGTCCTGGTTGTCCTAGAATTCACTCTATAGACCAGGCTGGCCTTGAACTCACAGTGATGTACCTGCCTCTGCTGCCCAAATGCTGGGATTAAAGGCATGCGCCACCATTGCCCAGCGGAACCTTTTTTTTTTTTTAAATTAAACATTCAAAATGTCATATTGAGGAGATCTCTGAAAAGTTTTGAGGGCCATCTATTCAGTATACTTGGTTTAAATAAACTTTATTTTTAGTTTTTTGTTTAACCCTGAAAACATACATAGGAGGCTAAACAAAGTTTATTTCCTAAATAATTTCCTTTTGTGCCCAGCATGACTGCAAGCATGTTCTGAACATATTAAAGTTTGGTCATTTATAATATAAGATTGCGATTCAAACTAAGTTTTAAATTGATTAGCCTTTTTATTTTAATATTAGCCCTTAGAAACATTGAACTTGTAGGGGTTTTAGACAGCGTATGCTGTAGGCCCAGTAGTCCAACAGTGAGAACCAGTCCTTAGCTTGTGCACAGTTTGCCTCCTGTAACCAGCACCGCATATCAAAGTACCTCTGCTTTCATCCTTTAGACCGTCTGTAGAGCAGGCAGCAGGCTGTGCACATTACCAAAGTCAGCATCCTTGCTCTAGAGCTCCTGTGGGACCAGCACTTGTGAAATCCTCATCCCCTCATCTTCCGACTGTTGTGCTTGGGAGCCCCCCAGCCATCTCCATCTAGAACCTTCGTTTAGGAGCTTGCTTCTTCTGTGAGGAGCCTTTAAGATTGGTGATGGAAATCACATCATATTTGTAGATCTCTAAGGCTACCTAGAAGTCATATAACATTCTGGCAATGTCTGAAAACTGATATTTTCTGCATATGATAGTGCTTTTTGAGATTTAGTAACTCAGCATAACCAACTTTTTTCTTTCTTTTCTTTTTTGAGACAGGGTTTCTTGTCTGTGTAGCCCTGGCTGTCCTGGAACTTGCTCTATCCCAGTCTGACCTCAAACACACAGAGGTCTGCCTGCCTCTGCCTCCTGATTGCTGGGATTAAAGGTGTGAGCCGCCTGGCTTCAGCATAACCATCTTGATTAAAATGGCTCTGTGTTGTGATTATTGTTTTCTGTAT
>CADCXT010003000.1:0-16692 GCA_902806775.1 Microtus agrestis
AACTTGATCTTTATGAAATATCTCTCATTTTATCAAGGAATACTGTTTATAGCACAATTCACTCTTTCTAATAACACATACCATACACTGGCAAATAGGGCCAGACTGGCTGTATTTCTAAATACTGACAAGTTTTATCATGATTGTTATTTGGTATAAAACCATGAAGGATGAACTAAGCTGAATAACTAAGAAAGAATAGATGAGAAACTGAAGAATGGGGGTATAGAAGAAAGAATATAGATGGAAATTAGCTAGATAAATGATAGAGGAGAGATATAGGATAGCTAGGGATAAAAGTAATAACAATGGAAGATAGGATATCTAGATGATAGGTGGTAAGTGGATGGAGATAGATACAGGATAGGTGATAGAAAGGTGGAAAAGAGATACAGGATAATTAAAGGTAAATGACACATGGATGGTAGAGAGATGCAGGGAAGCTAGGGGATAGGTGGTTGATAGATGAGAAACAGACACCGGGTAGCTAGGAAATAGATGAAGGATAGATAAATGGAAGACAGTTACAGGAAATCTAGATAATTGATGATAGATAGATCACAGAGATCTAGGGCAGCTAGATGATAAGTGATACATGGATGGTAGAGAACACAGGATAGCTAGATGACAGTTGATACATAGATAGCAGACAGTTACGGGAAATCTAGATGACTGATGATAGATAGATCACAGAGATCTAGGGTAGCTAGATGATAAATGATACATGGATGGTATAGAACACAGGATAGCTAAAGGATAGCTGGTAAATAGATGGAAGACAGGCACAAGATAGCCATAGGATTAATGATAGATAGATCACAGAGATGTAGGATAGCTAGGTGATAAATGATATATATGTATAAGTATATGACACAGGATACTTAGAGGATAGATGGTGAATAGATAGAAGACAGGCACAGGATAGCCAGAAGATAGAAGATCAACAGATTGAAGGCAAACAGAATAGATATAAGATAAAGAATAGATAGATGGAAGATAGACAACATATAGACAAAGGAAAGATGACTAAAAAGATGGAAGATAGGCATATGATAGCTAGAAGTTAGATGAAAGGTAGAAGAGAAGTATAGGGTAGTTAAAGAATAATGATATATGGATGATCATCAGACACAGACTAACTAGAGGCTAGAAAACATATATGGAAAATATCCAAATAATAAATAAAGGAAAGATGATAAAAAGATGAATGATAGGAAAAGGAGACCAAAGAGGTAGAGGATAGCTAGATGGAAGTGGAGACACAGGGTAGCTAGAGGATAAAAGATAGATGGAACAAAGACAAAGGATAGCTAGAGTAAAGATTTAGATAGATGGAAGATCAAGAAATAATAGATGATAGATGGATGGTAGAAAAGTTTCTCTAGAGGGAACATGATAGATGTATAGAACATATTCACAATATAAATAGAGGATAGATGATAGATAGATGGTAGACAAGGTTCTCTAGAGGGAACATGATAGATGTATAGAATATATACACAATATAAATAGAGAATAGATGATAGAAGGATGGTAGACAAGGTTCTCTAGAGGGAACATGATAGATGTATAGAATATATACACAATATAAATAGTGGATACATGATAGATGGAAGATGGTTCCAGCATGTCTGAAGGGTAGATCATAGGAAGATGAAAGATAGACACTGTATTGCTAAAGTATATTTATATGACAGATAGATGCAAGATAGCTAGAAAATAGTGATAGGTCGATAGTAAATTAACACAGAATGAGATAGATGATGTATAGAAGAAATGACGGATGGTAGATGGATGAGAGACATAGGAAAGCGAGATGATAGATAACAGAGAGAAGATAGAAAAAGAATAGCTAAAAGATAGATGAGTGGAAAGTAGACATGTGATTTCTAGAGTATAGATTATTGATTAATGGAAGGTATAGACAGGGTGATTAGAGGATATACTACAGAAAGTTGGAATATATAGTGTATCTGGATGTGAGATGATAAATAAACGGAAGATAAATGCACTATACCTATAGCATAGATGAGAGATAGGTGAAAATAATAACAGGAAAACAGGCACAGGGAGAGCCCGGGGATAAATAATACGTGGAAAATACAGGATACCTAGAGGATAAACAGTAGTATAGTAAAGTGAGGATAGCTAAAGAATTGATGATAGATGGAAGATAGATACAGGGTAGTGATACGAAAAAGAGTAGTAGTAGACAGATAGGACATCTACAAGATAGATAATGAAATAGCTAGAAGGTAGATAAATGATAGATGGAAGACAGACATAGGAAAGATAGGAGATAGATGCTAGTTGGATAGAAGGAAGACACCAGATTATTAGAAAATAGACAATAGATATATTGAAGACAGCATATCTAGCATGCCCCCCTGCGACTCGTCCTCAGCCTCTGCCTTTGTGGCCTCCCTGGTCTCAGCCTCAGCAGCAGTGGTAGCCGGGGCAGCCATTCATTGTGGGCCAGGCCGCCCCAGCCGAGCGCCAAGTGGGAATTTCTTAGTTATTAATACAAACGAGCATTAGAGCTCTTAGCCCAAGACTGGGAACACCTTTGACTCACCTAAAGACTTGATTGCTCTATGTAACTTTTCTGGTGTCCAGACAGTTGTTTCTTCTGTATGATACTTTGCAAGTCTCTACCCTTATGCACCATTTATTCCTTATACACCCTTTAATCCCTTTCCTGATGCTTCTCTTCTTCTGCCCTTCTTTCTGCCCTAGCCACTCTTGAACTGTTTAGTTACTTTCCTTCTATAGCTGTGTAGACAACTGCCTTGATGAACTCACAGTTCATTCTGTTGATACCTCAACTGCCACTGCTGCTTTGCTGCATAGTCTTTCACTTTCCTGCCTCTGAGTATTTATTCCTTGGATAAAATCTTATCTCATATTATGAAGAAAACCCAAGAAAACGTCTCTTGAGAAGGATGGAGAAATAGTTCTATGTCTCTACCAAAGGACCCAGGTGTGGTTCCCAGTAACCAGATACAGCTCTCAACTATTTGTAACTGCAGTTCTAGGAGATTCAACACATTCTTCTGACCTCTACATGTACCAGACTCTACATGTACCAGACATGCACATGGTACACAGGGAAAAAATTACAAAAAATATTAATATGTTCAGACATAGATATATTTAAAAGATCACTTAAGAGAAACCTTTCATTTGGCCTGGTGCTACAGTCCAGAAAAGGCAGTGCCTGATGAATGTCTCCCTTGCTACTCATTGAACCAAACTGCTTTCTTTCGTAAAACCAGTCATGCTCATCGAGGCTTATATTTTAGACCAATCACAGCCTTGCCACTTACCACCAATCACATTCATAATGATCATGTTTTTGTACAAATCATGACAGTGACACATAGGACCAATCATAGTCACTGAAGTTTATATTTTTAGACCAATCATGGCCTTGCTCTTAACAGAAATCAGAGTCATTTAAACTTGTGTTTTGACCAATCACAGCCTTGTCTCTTAGGACCAATCACTGTCAGCATGTATTATGTTCTCAGCCAATCGCATAGGCAGTGTGTATTCTATTGTTGCCAGGATACGGTAAACATAAGAGCACTTGACTTCAAGTGGCTGGTAAGGTAAGGTGAAGGAGGTTGGTGCTGTGCTGTAAGGGCAAAAATCCTGGGTTATTTTCTGTTTAATCTTGTACCAGTCATTGAGACAGTGATGGTGAACTCACCAAATGTAAACTGCGAATTTGATAATTTACTATTTCAGTAATATCAGTGTTTAGTTTAGTCTAAAGTTGTATAGTCAAGTGTATACCTATCTGTGGTCTTTAAGCTTAGTTTTCTAACTTGATCTTTATGAAATATCTCTCATTTTATCAAGGAATACTGTTTATAGCACAATTCACTCTTTCTAATAACACATACCATACACTGGCAAATAGGGCCAGACTGGCTGTATTTCTAAATACTGACAAGTTTTATCATGATTGTTATTTGGTATAAAACCATGAAGGATGAACTAAGCTGAATAACTAAGAAAGAATAGATGAGAAACTGAAGAATGGGGGTATAGAAGAAAGAATATAGATGGAAATTAGCTAGATAAATGATAGAGGAGAGATATAGGATAGCTAGGGATAAAAGTAATAACAATGGAAGATAGGATATCTAGATGATAGGTGGTAAGTGGATGGAGATAGATACAGGATAGGTGATAGAAAGGTGGAAAAGAGATACAGGATAATTAAAGGTAAATGACACATGGATGGTAGAGAGATGCAGGGAAGCTAGGGGATAGGTGGTTGATAGATGAGAAACAGACACCGGGTAGCTAGGAAATAGATGAAGGATAGATAAATGGAAGACAGTTACAGGAAATCTAGATAATTGATGATAGATAGATCACAGAGATCTAGGGCAGCTAGATGATAAGTGATACATGGATGGTAGAGAACACAGGATAGCTAGATGACAGTTGATACATAGATAGCAGACAGTTACGGGAAATCTAGATGACTGATGATAGATAGATCACAGAGATCTAGGGTAGCTAGATGATAAATGATACATGGATGGTATAGAACACAGGATAGCTAAAGGATAGCTGGTAAATAGATGGAAGACAGGCACAAGATAGCCATAGGATTAATGATAGATAGATCACAGAGATGTAGGATAGCTAGGTGATAAATGATATATATGTATAAGTATATGACACAGGATACTTAGAGGATAGATGGTGAATAGATAGAAGACAGGCACAGGATAGCCAGAAGATAGAAGATCAACAGATTGAAGGCAAACAGAATAGATATAAGATAAAGAATAGATAGATGGAAGATAGACAACATATAGACAAAGGAAAGATGACTAAAAAGATGGAAGATAGGCATATGATAGCTAGAAGTTAGATGAAAGGTAGAAGAGAAGTATAGGGTAGTTAAAGAATAATGATATATGGATGATCATCAGACACAGACTAACTAGAGGCTAGAAAACATATATGGAAAATATCCAAATAATAAATAAAGGAAAGATGATAAAAAGATGAATGATAGGAAAAGGAGACCAAAGAGGTAGAGGATAGCTAGATGGAAGTGGAGACACAGGGTAGCTAGAGGATAAAAGATAGATGGAACAAAGACAAAGGATAGCTAGAGTAAAGATTTAGATAGATGGAAGATCAAGAAATAATAGATGATAGATGGATGGTAGAAAAGTTTCTCTAGAGGGAACATGATAGATGTATAGAACATATTCACAATATAAATAGAGGATAGATGATAGATAGATGGTAGACAAGGTTCTCTAGAGGGAACATGATAGATGTATAGAATATATACACAATATAAATAGAGAATAGATGATAGAAGGATGGTAGACAAGGTTCTCTAGAGGGAACATGATAGATGTATAGAATATATACACAATATAAATAGTGGATACATGATAGATGGAAGATGGTTCCAGCATGTCTGAAGGGTAGATCATAGGAAGATGAAAGATAGACACTGTATTGCTAAAGTATATTTATATGACAGATAGATGCAAGATAGCTAGAAAATAGTGATAGGTCGATAGTAAATTAACACAGAATGAGATAGATGATGTATAGAAGAAATGACGGATGGTAGATGGATGAGAGACATAGGAAAGCGAGATGATAGATAACAGAGAGAAGATAGAAAAAGAATAGCTAAAAGATAGATGAGTGGAAAGTAGACATGTGATTTCTAGAGTATAGATTATTGATTAATGGAAGGTATAGACAGGGTGATTAGAGGATATACTACAGAAAGTTGGAATATATAGTGTATCTGGATGTGAGATGATAAATAAACGGAAGATAAATGCACTATACCTATAGCATAGATGAGAGATAGGTGAAAATAATAACAGGAAAACAGGCACAGGGAGAGCCCGGGGATAAATAATACGTGGAAAATACAGGATACCTAGAGGATAAACAGTAGTATAGTAAAGTGAGGATAGCTAAAGAATTGATGATAGATGGAAGATAGATACAGGGTAGTGATACGAAAAAGAGTAGTAGTAGACAGATAGGACATCTACAAGATAGATAATGAAATAGCTAGAAGGTAGATAAATGATAGATGGAAGACAGACATAGGAAAGATAGGAGATAGATGCTAGTTGGATAGAAGGAAGACACCAGATTATTAGAAAATAGACAATAGATATATTGAAGACAGCATATCTAGCATGCCCCCCTGCGACTCGTCCTCAGCCTCTGCCTTTGTGGCCTCCCTGGTCTCAGCCTCAGCAGCAGTGGTAGCCGGGGCAGCCATTCATTGTGGGCCAGGCCGCCCCAGCCGAGCGCCAAGTGGGAATTTCTTAGTTATTAATACAAACGAGCATTAGAGCTCTTAGCCCAAGACTGGGAACACCTTTGACTCACCTAAAGACTTGATTGCTCTATGTAACTTTTCTGGTGTCCAGACAGTTGTTTCTTCTGTATGATACTTTGCAAGTCTCTACCCTTATACACCCTTTATTCCTTATACACCCTTTAATCCCTTTCCTGATGCTTCTCTTCTTCTGCCCTTCTTTCTGCCCTAGCCACTCTTGAACTGTTTAGTTACTTTCCTTCTATAGCTGTGTAGACAACTGCCTTGATGAACTCACAGTTCATTCTGTTGATACCTCAACTGCCACTGCTGCTTTGCTGCATAGTCTTTCACTTTCCTGCCTCTGAGTATTTATTCCTTGGATAAAATCTTATCTCATATTATGAAGAAAACCCAAGAAAACGTCTCTTGAGAAGGATGGAGAAATAGTTCTATGTCTCTACCAAAGGACCCAGGTTTGGTTCCCAGTAACCAGATACAGCTCTCAACTATTTGTAACTGCAGTTCTAGGAGATTCAACACATTCTTCTGACCTCTACATGTACCAGACTCTACATGTACCAGACATGCACATGGTACACAGGGAAAAAATTACAAAAAATATTAATATGTTCAGACATAGATATATTTAAAAGATCACTTAAGAGAAACCTTTCATTTGGCCTGGTGCTACAGTCCAGAAAAGGCAGTGCCTGATGAATGTCTCCCTTGCTACTCATTGAACCAAACTGCTTTCTTTCGTAAAACCAGTCATGCTCATCGAGGCTTATATTTTAGACCAATCACAGCCTTGCCACTTACCACCAATCACATTCATAATGATCATGTTTTTGTACAAATCATGACAGTGACACATAGGACCAATCATAGTCACTGAAGTTTATATTTTTAGACCAATCATGGCCTTGCTCTTAACAGAAATCAGAGTCATTTAAACTTGTGTTTTGACCAATCACAGCCTTGTCTCTTAGGACCAATCACTGTCAGCATGTATTATGTTCTCAGCCAATCGCATAGGCAGTGTGTATTCTATTGTTGCCAGGATACGGTAAACATAAGAGCACTTGACTTCAAGTGGCTGGTAAGGTAAGGTGAAGGAGGTTGGTGCTGTGCTGTAAGGGCAAAAATCCTGGGTTATTTTCTGTTTAATCTTGTACCAGTCATTGAGACAGTGATGGTGAACTCACCAAATGTAAACTGCGAATTTGATAATTTACTATTTCAGTAATATCAGTGTTTAGTTTAGTCTAAAGTTGTATAGTCAAGTGTATACCTATCTGTGGTCTTTAAGCTTAGTTTTCTAACTTGATCTTTATGAAATATCTCTCATTTTATCAAGGAATACTGTTTATAGCACAATTCACTCTTTCTAATAACACATACCATACACTGGCAAATAGGGCCAGACTGGCTGTATTTCTAAATACTGACAAGTTTTATCATGATTGTTATTTGGTATAAAACCATGAAGGATGAACTAAGCTGAATAACTAAGAAAGAATAGATGAGAAACTGAAGAATGGGGGTATAGAAGAAAGAATATAGATGGAAATTAGCTAGATAAATGATAGAGGAGAGATATAGGATAGCTAGGGATAAAAGTAATAACAATGGAAGATAGGATATCTAGATGATAGGTGGTAAGTGGATGGAGATAGATACAGGATAGGTGATAGAAAGGTGGAAAAGAGATACAGGATAATTAAAGGTAAATGACACATGGATGGTAGAGAGATGCAGGGAAGCTAGGGGATAGGTGGTTGATAGATGAGAAACAGACACCGGGTAGCTAGGAAATAGATGAAGGATAGATAAATGGAAGACAGTTACAGGAAATCTAGATAATTGATGATAGATAGATCACAGAGATCTAGGGCAGCTAGATGATAAGTGATACATGGATGGTAGAGAACACAGGATAGCTAGATGACAGTTGATACATAGATAGCAGACAGTTACGGGAAATCTAGATGACTGATGATAGATAGATCACAGAGATCTAGGGTAGCTAGATGATAAATGATACATGGATGGTATAGAACACAGGATAGCTAAAGGATAGCTGGTAAATAGATGGAAGACAGGCACAAGATAGCCATAGGATTAATGATAGATAGATCACAGAGATGTAGGATAGCTAGGTGATAAATGATATATATGTATAAGTATATGACACAGGATACTTAGAGGATAGATGGTGAATAGATAGAAGACAGGCACAGGATAGCCAGAAGATAGAAGATCAACAGATTGAAGGCAAACAGAATAGATATAAGATAAAGAATAGATAGATGGAAGATAGACAACATATAGACAAAGGAAAGATGACTAAAAAGATGGAAGATAGGCATATGATAGCTAGAAGTTAGATGAAAGGTAGAAGAGAAGTATAGGGTAGTTAAAGAATAATGATATATGGATGATCATCAGACACAGACTAACTAGAGGCTAGAAAACATATATGGAAAATATCCAAATAATAAATAAAGGAAAGATGATAAAAAGATGAATGATAGGAAAAGGAGACCAAAGAGGTAGAGGATAGCTAGATGGAAGTGGAGACACAGGGTAGCTAGAGGATAAAAGATAGATGGAACAAAGACAAAGGATAGCTAGAGTAAAGATTTAGATAGATGGAAGATCAAGAAATAATAGATGATAGATGGATGGTAGAAAAGTTTCTCTAGAGGGAACATGATAGATGTATAGAACATATTCACAATATAAATAGAGGATAGATGATAGATAGATGGTAGACAAGGTTCTCTAGAGGGAACATGATAGATGTATAGAATATATACACAATATAAATAGAGAATAGATGATAGAAGGATGGTAGACAAGGTTCTCTAGAGGGAACATGATAGATGTATAGAATATATACACAATATAAATAGTGGATACATGATAGATGGAAGATGGTTCCAGCATGTCTGAAGGGTAGATCATAGGAAGATGAAAGATAGACACTGTATTGCTAAAGTATATTTATATGACAGATAGATGCAAGATAGCTAGAAAATAGTGATAGGTCGATAGTAAATTAACACAGAATGAGATAGATGATGTATAGAAGAAATGACGGATGGTAGATGGATGAGAGACATAGGAAAGCGAGATGATAGATAACAGAGAGAAGATAGAAAAAGAATAGCTAAAAGATAGATGAGTGGAAAGTAGACATGTGATTTCTAGAGTATAGATTATTGATTAATGGAAGGTATAGACAGGGTGATTAGAGGATATACTACAGAAAGTTGGAATATATAGTGTATCTGGATGTGAGATGATAAATAAACGGAAGATAAATGCACTATACCTATAGCATAGATGAGAGATAGGTGAAAATAATAACAGGAAAACAGGCACAGGGAGAGCCCGGGGATAAATAATACGTGGAAAATACAGGATACCTAGAGGATAAACAGTAGTATAGTAAAGTGAGGATAGCTAAAGAATTGATGATAGATGGAAGATAGATACAGGGTAGTGATACGAAAAAGAGTAGTAGTAGACAGATAGGACATCTACAAGATAGATAATGAAATAGCTAGAAGGTAGATAAATGATAGATGGAAGACAGACATAGGAAAGATAGGAGATAGATGCTAGTTGGATAGAAGGAAGACACCAGATTATTAGAAAATAGACAATAGATATATTGAAGACAGCATATCTAGCATGCCCCCCTGCGACTCGTCCTCAGCCTCTGCCTTTGTGGCCTCCCTGGTCTCAGCCTCAGCAGCAGTGGTAGCCGGGGCAGCCATTCATTGTGGGCCAGGCCGCCCCAGCCGAGCGCCAAGTGGGAATTTCTTAGTTATTAATACAAACGAGCATTAGAGCTCTTAGCCCAAGACTGGGAACACCTTTGACTCACCTAAAGACTTGATTGCTCTATGTAACTTTTCTGGTGTCCAGACAGTTGTTTCTTCTGTATGATACTTTGCAAGTCTCTACCCTTATGCACCATTTATTCCTTATACACCCTTTAATCCCTTTCCTGATGCTTCTCTTCTTCTGCCCTTCTTTCTGCCCTAGCCACTCTTGAACTGTTTAGTTACTTTCCTTCTATAGCTGTGTAGACAACTGCCTTGATGAACTCACAGTTCATTCTGTTGATACCTCAACTGCCACTGCTGCTTTGCTGCATAGTCTTTCACTTTCCTGCCTCTGAGTATTTATTCCTTGGATAAAATCTTATCTCATATTATGAAGAAAACCCAAGAAAACGTCTCTTGAGAAGGATGGAGAAATAGTTCTATGTCTCTACCAAAGGACCCAGGTGTGGTTCCCAGTAACCAGATACAGCTCTCAACTATTTGTAACTGCAGTTCTAGGAGATTCAACACATTCTTCTGACCTCTACATGTACCAGACTCTACATGTACCAGACATGCACATGGTACACAGGGAAAAAATTACAAAAAATATTAATATGTTCAGACATAGATATATTTAAAAGATCACTTAAGAGAAACCTTTCATTTGGCCTGGTGCTACAGTCCAGAAAAGGCAGTGCCTGATGAATGTCTCCCTTGCTACTCATTGAACCAAACTGCTTTCTTTCGTAAAACCAGTCATGCTCATCGAGGCTTATATTTTAGACCAATCACAGCCTTGCCACTTACCACCAATCACATTCATAATGATCATGTTTTTGTACAAATCATGACAGTGACACATAGGACCAATCATAGTCACTGAAGTTTATATTTTTAGACCAATCATGGCCTTGCTCTTAACAGAAATCAGAGTCATTTAAACTTGTGTTTTGACCAATCACAGCCTTGTCTCTTAGGACCAATCACTGTCAGCATGTATTATGTTCTCAGCCAATCGCATAGGCAGTGTGTATTCTATTGTTGCCAGGATACGGTAAACATAAGAGCACTTGACTTCAAGTGGCTGGTAAGGTAAGGTGAAGGAGGTTGGTGCTGTGCTGTAAGGGCAAAAATCCTGGGTTATTTTCTGTTTAATCTTGTACCAGTCATTGAGACAGTGATGGTGAACTCACCAAATGTAAACTGCGAATTTGATAATTTACTATTTCAGTAATATCAGTGTTTAGTTTAGTCTAAAGTTGTATAGTCAAGTGTATACCTATCTGTGGTCTTTAAGCTTAGTTTTCTAACTTGATCTTTATGAAATATCTCTCATTTTATCAAGGAATACTGTTTATAGCACAATTCACTCTTTCTAATAACACATACCATACACTGGCAAATAGGGCCAGACTGGCTGTATTTCTAAATACTGACAAGTTTTATCATGATTGTTATTTGGTATAAAACCATGAAGGATGAACTAAGCTGAATAACTAAGAAAGAATAGATGAGAAACTGAAGAATGGGGGTATAGAAGAAAGAATATAGATGGAAATTAGCTAGATAAATGATAGAGGAGAGATATAGGATAGCTAGGGATAAAAGTAATAACAATGGAAGATAGGATATCTAGATGATAGGTGGTAAGTGGATGGAGATAGATACAGGATAGGTGATAGAAAGGTGGAAAAGAGATACAGGATAATTAAAGGTAAATGACACATGGATGGTAGAGAGATGCAGGGAAGCTAGGGGATAGGTGGTTGATAGATGAGAAACAGACACCGGGTAGCTAGGAAATAGATGAAGGATAGATAAATGGAAGACAGTTACAGGAAATCTAGATAATTGATGATAGATAGATCACAGAGATCTAGGGCAGCTAGATGATAAGTGATACATGGATGGTAGAGAACACAGGATAGCTAGATGACAGTTGATACATAGATAGCAGACAGTTACGGGAAATCTAGATGACTGATGATAGATAGATCACAGAGATCTAGGGTAGCTAGATGATAAATGATACATGGATGGTATAGAACACAGGATAGCTAAAGGATAGCTGGTAAATAGATGGAAGACAGGCACAAGATAGCCATAGGATTAATGATAGATAGATCACAGAGATGTAGGATAGCTAGGTGATAAATGATATATATGTATAAGTATATGACACAGGATACTTAGAGGATAGATGGTGAATAGATAGAAGACAGGCACAGGATAGCCAGAAGATAGAAGATCAACAGATTGAAGGCAAACAGAATAGATATAAGATAAAGAATAGATAGATGGAAGATAGACAACATATAGACAAAGGAAAGATGACTAAAAAGATGGAAGATAGGCATATGATAGCTAGAAGTTAGATGAAAGGTAGAAGAGAAGTATAGGGTAGTTAAAGAATAATGATATATGGATGATCATCAGACACAGACTAACTAGAGGCTAGAAAACATATATGGAAAATATCCAAATAATAAATAAAGGAAAGATGATAAAAAGATGAATGATAGGAAAAGGAGACCAAAGAGGTAGAGGATAGCTAGATGGAAGTGGAGACACAGGGTAGCTAGAGGATAAAAGATAGATGGAACAAAGACAAAGGATAGCTAGAGTAAAGATTTAGATAGATGGAAGATCAAGAAATAATAGATGATAGATGGATGGTAGAAAAGTTTCTCTAGAGGGAACATGATAGATGTATAGAACATATTCACAATATAAATAGAGGATAGATGATAGATAGATGGTAGACAAGGTTCTCTAGAGGGAACATGATAGATGTATAGAATATATACACAATATAAATAGAGAATAGATGATAGAAGGATGGTAGACAAGGTTCTCTAGAGGGAACATGATAGATGTATAGAATATATACACAATATAAATAGTGGATACATGATAGATGGAAGATGGTTCCAGCATGTCTGAAGGGTAGATCATAGGAAGATGAAAGATAGACACTGTATTGCTAAAGTATATTTATATGACAGATAGATGCAAGATAGCTAGAAAATAGTGATAGGTCGATAGTAAATTAACACAGAATGAGATAGATGATGTATAGAAGAAATGACGGATGGTAGATGGATGAGAGACATAGGAAAGCGAGATGATAGATAACAGAGAGAAGATAGAAAAAGAATAGCTAAAAGATAGATGAGTGGAAAGTAGACATGTGATTTCTAGAGTATAGATTATTGATTAATGGAAGGTATAGACAGGGTGATTAGAGGATATACTACAGAAAGTTGGAATATATAGTGTATCTGGATGTGAGATGATAAATAAACGGAAGATAAATGCACTATACCTATAGCATAGATGAGAGATAGGTGAAAATAATAACAGGAAAACAGGCACAGGGAGAGCCCGGGGATAAATAATACGTGGAAAATACAGGATACCTAGAGGATAAACAGTAGTATAGTAAAGTGAGGATAGCTAAAGAATTGATGATAGATGGAAGATAGATACAGGGTAGTGATACGAAAAAGAGTAGTAGTAGACAGATAGGACATCTACAAGATAGATAATGAAATAGCTAGAAGGTAGATAAATGATAGATGGAAGACAGACATAGGAAAGATAGGAGATAGATGCTAGTTGGATAGAAGGAAGACACCAGATTATTAGAAAATAGACAATAGATATATTGAAGACAGCATATCTAGCATGCCCCCCTGCGACTCGTCCTCAGCCTCTGCCTTTGTGGCCTCCCTGGTCTCAGCCTCAGCAGCAGTGGTAGCCGGGGCAGCCATTCATTGTGGGCCAGGCCGCCCCAGCCGAGCGCCAAGTGGGAATTTCTTAGTTATTAATACAAACGAGCATTAGAGCTCTTAGCCCAAGACTGGGAACACCTTTGACTCACCTAAAGACTTGATTGCTCTATGTAACTTTTCTGGTGTCCAGACAGTTGTTTCTTCTGTATGATACTTTGCAAGTCTCTACCCTTATACACCCTTTATTCCTTATACACCCTTTAATCCCTTTCCTGATGCTTCTCTTCTTCTGCCCTTCTTTCTGCCCTAGCCACTCTTGAACTGTTTAGTTACTTTCCTTCTATAGCTGTGTAGACAACTGCCTTGATGAACTCACAGTTCATTCTGTTGATACCTCAACTGCCACTGCTGCTTTGCTGCATAGTCTTTCACTTTCCTGCCTCTGAGTATTTATTCCTTGGATAAAATCTTATCTCATATTATGAAGAAAACCCAAGAAAACGTCTCTTGAGAAGGATGGAGAAATAGTTCTATGTCTCTACCAAAGGACCCAGGTTTGGTTCCCAGTAACCAGATACAGCTCTCAACTATTTGTAACTGCAGTTCTAGGAGATTCAACACATTCTTCTGACCTCTACATGTACCAGACTCTACATGTACCAGACATGCACATGGTACACAGGGAAAAAATTACAAAAAATATTAATATGTTCAGACATAGATATATTTAAAAGATCACTTAAGAGAAACCTTTCATTTGGCCTGGTGCTACAGTCCAGAAAAGGCAGTGCCTGATGAATGTCTCCCTTGCTACTCATTGAACCAAACTGCTTTCTTTCGTAAAACCAGTCATGCTCATCGAGGCTTATATTTTAGACCAATCACAGCCTTGCCACTTACCACCAATCACATTCATAATGATCATGTTTTTGTACAAATCATGACAGTGACACATAGGACCAATCATAGTCACTGAAGTTTATATTTTTAGACCAATCATGGCCTTGCTCTTAACAGAAATCAGAGTCATTTAAACTTGTGTTTTGACCAATCACAGCCTTGTCTCTTAGGACCAATCACTGTCAGCATGTATTATGTTCTCAGCCAATCGCATAGGCAGTGTGTATTCTATTGTTGCCAGGATACGGTAAACATAAGAGCACTTGACTTCAAGTGGCTGGTAAGGTAAGGTGAAGGAGGTTGGTGCTGTGCTGTAAGGGCAAAAATCCTGGGTTATTTTCTGTTTAATCTTGTACCAGTCATTGAGACAGTGATGGTGAACTCACCAAATGTAAACTGCGAATTTGATAATTTACTATTTCAGTAATATCAGTGTTTAGTTTAGTCTAAAGTTGTATAGTCAAGTGTATACCTATCTGTGGTCTTTAAGCTTAGTTTTCTAACTTGATCTTTATGAAATATCTCTCATTTTATCAAGGAATACTGTTTATAGCACAATTCACTCTTTCTAATAACACATACCATACACTGGCAAATAGGGCCAGACTGGCTGTATTTCTAAATACTGACAAGTTTTATCATGATTGTTATTTGGTATAAAACCATGAAGGATGAACTAAGCTGAATAACTAAGAAAGAATAGATGAGAAACTGAAGAATGGGGGTATAGAAGAAAGAATATAGATGGAAATTAGCTAGATAAATGATAGAGGAGAGATATAGGATAGCTAGGGATAAAAGTAATAACAATGGAAGATAGGATATCTAGATGATAGGTGGTAAGTGGATGGAGATAGATACAGGATAGGTGATAGAAAGGTGGAAAAGAGATACAGGATAATTAAAGGTAAATGACACATGGATGGTAGAGAGATGCAGGGAAGCTAGGGGATAGGTGGTTGATAGATGAGAAACAGACACCGGGTAGCTAGGAAATAGATGAAGGATAGATAAATGGAAGACAGTTACAGGAAATCTAGATAATTGATGATAGATAGATCACAGAGATCTAGGGCAGCTAGATGATAAGTGATACATGGATGGTAGAGAACACAGGATAGCTAGATGACAGTTGATACATAGATAGCAGACAGTTACGGGAAATCTAGATGACTGATGATAGATAGATCACAGAGATCTAGGGTAGCTAGATGATAAATGATACATGGATGGTATAGAACACAGGATAGCTAAAGGATAGCTGGTAAATAGATGGAAGACAGGCACAAGATAGCCATAGGATTAATGATAGATAGATCACAGAGATGTAGGATAGCTAGGTGATAAATGATATATATGTATAAGTATATGACACAGGATACTTAGAGGATAGATGGTGAATAGATAGAAGACAGGCACAGGATAGCCAGAAGATAGAAGATCAACAGATTGAAGGCAAACAGAATAGATATAAGATAAAGAATAGATAGATGGAAGATAGACAACATATAGACAAAGGAAAGATGACTAAAAAGATGGAAGATAGGCATATGATAGCTAGAAGTTAGATGAAAGGTAGAAGAGAAGTATAGGGTAGTTAAAGAATAATGATATATGGATGATCATCAGACACAGACTAACTAGAGGCTAGAAAACATATATGGAAAATTTCCAAAAAAAAAAAAAAAGAAAAATGATAAAAAGATGAATGATAGGAAAAGGAGACCAAAGAGGTAGAGGATAGCTAGATGGAAGTGGAGACACAGGGTAGCTAGAGGATAAAAGATAGATGGAACAAAGACAAAGGATAGCTAGAGTAAAGATTTAGATAGATGGAAGATCAAGAAATAATAGATGATAGATGGATGGTAGAAAAGTTTCTCTA
>CADCXT010003001.1:0-40526 GCA_902806775.1 Microtus agrestis
GTACACAAATGTACACAAAGATACACAATGTACACAGTGTACAAATGTACAGTGTAGAAATGAGTTTCAAAATGTACACATTGTACAGTATATACCATGTACACAATGTATAAAATGTACACAATGTACAGAAATGTTAGAGTATACATAGTACAAAAAGTGTACAAACACGTACACTGTACATAATGTACATACTATACAAAAATGGTACACAATATACACAATGTACATATATGTGTACAAATGTACACAATGTACCTAATGTACACAAATGTACATAGTGTACACACGTACAAAAAGTGAACCCAATGTACACAGTAAAAAGTGTACAGTGTGTAATGTACACAAAGTGTACACAATATTGTAAAGTGTACACAATGTACACAAAATGCACAATTAAACTCCACACAGTGTACACAAAATGTTCACAGAGTACACAATGTACACACAAATGTATCCAATGTACACAAAATGTACACAATGTACAAAGTATTAACAATGTACACAAAGTGTACAAAATGTTGAATACAATTTACACAGAGTAAAAATATACACAATGTACACAGTGTACACAATGTACAAAAAATGTACAAAAAAGTACACCAAATTTTCACAATGGAAACAATGTAACATCAAATGTCCAGTATGTACACAATGTACATTGTATACAATGGACAGAGAAATGGACATAATGTTTACAATATGTACACAAATGTACACAACTGTACACAGTGTACACCGTGTACCAGACTGTACACAGTGGCACACAATGTACATAAATGTGTACACAGTATACACAATGTTACAATTAGTGTTTCAATATTGCACACAGTATACAAAATGTACAGCAAAAAAATGAACAATCTACAGTATGTGTTACACAATGTACATTCCAATTTACAGTACTATACAATGCACAAACTGTACAAAATGTAGTGTACACAAAATGTACACAAAATGTGTACACAAATATACCACGATGTACAAACTGTAACAAATGTACACAAAATATACAAAAATATACACAATATACACAAGGTATACAATGTACATACACACATACACAATGTACAAACTAAGTACAAAATTTACACAATGTATATGCAATGTACATTAAATTACCAATTAGTCCAAAATGTACACACAATGTACACAATTTACAAAAAGTGTTACACAAATAACACAGTGTACACATGATACACAACGTACAAAATGTACATTATACAGACAAATGTAGACAGTGTACAAAATGTTTACATGTGCACAATGTACACAATGTACAATAATTTACACAATGTACACGAAACGTACACAGTGTTCACAAAGTACACAGTGACAAATGTACAATACGTATCAAAATCCTACACAAGTATACAATATACACAATGATACAAATGTATACAGTGCAATGTACAAAATTGTACACAAAGTACACAAGTGTATACAATGTACACAATATACAAAATGTAAACACAAATGTAACAGTGTACAGGATGTACAAACTTTACACAATGTACACAATGTACAAAAAAATTGTACACAAAAGTGTACACACTATACAAAATGTACACAGTGTACACAATGTGCACAAAATGTACCAAAGAGTACCAATTTACAAAATGAACACAGTGTACACAAAATTTATACAGTGTACACAGTGTACTACAACGTACACAAAATGTACAAATGCACAAAAGTGTAAATACATGTACAAAGAGTGTACACTAACATACACAAGGTAAACAGATATACACACAATGTACACAGTGTTCAAATGTACAAATATACAGAGTGTAACAATGTATAATGTACACAATGTGCACACAGTGTACAATAATTTACAAAAAAGTGTACACAGGGTACACACTGTACAAAACGTATACAATGTACAGTGTACACAAAATGTATGTTCCATACAAAATGTACAAAAATGTACACAGTGTACACAGTGTAACAATGTACACAATGTAAGCAAAATGTACACAATGTACAAAATGTACAAAATGTACCCAGTGTACACATGTGTAAACAGTATCAATAATGTACAGTAACAAAATGTACACAATTACGACACAATGTACACAGTGTACACAAATGTGCACAGTGTACAACAGTACACAATGTACACAAATCTACAAAATATACACAATGTACAAAAAGCACAGTGGACAAAATGTACACATAATGCACACTGTGTACACAATGAACATTAAATGTACACAGGTGTACAAAATTGAACAAAAATGCACACATAATGTCCACAATGTACTCAAAAATGTGTACAATATGGCAAAATTTAGACAAATGTACACAATGTGCACAGAAGTGTACAGAATTTATCCATTATACAAAGTACAAAAATCGCAATACAAAATATACAATAAGTACGCCAAATGTGCAAAATGTACACAATGAATAAGCCAAAGTATAACACCAAATGTACAACGCAGTGAGAGTAAAATGTACAAAAAATGTATAATGTGATTTTATTGCTGAGTGGCATGCTGCTGATAAGCATCGTAAAGGCCTCAAGAATGGCTATGAAGCCAAATGTGCTGACATGCATCAGAACACTGTAATTATACGAGGTGGTAACATGCGTCTGAAAAGGTAACGACACGTAACACAAAAGGTACACAGTGTACACAAAATTCAAACAAAGTATACGAAACGCACACTATAGTACAAAAATATCATAAAAACGCAATAATGTAATTGAACACATTGTACAAAATGTACTACAAAGATTGATATACTCAATGTACACCAATGTACACAAAAGTACCGAATGTACAAAAAGTATACAGTGTACACAAAGTACACAAAATCTACACAGTGTACACAGTGTACAAACTGTAGTGTACACAAATGTACACAAAATGTACACAAACGGTGTACACAAGTGTACACAAAATGTACACAATGTATACAAAATGTACACAATGTACACAAAATATGCACAATGTACAGACTGTACACAATGTACACAAAATATTCACAAATTACACAGTGTACACAATGTATCCAATGTACACAAAATGTACACAATGTTCACAATGTACAAAAAGTGTACAAAATGTAAAAATTTACACAAAATATACACAAAATGTACACAATGTACACAATGTACAAAAAATGTACAAAAAGTACACAAAATTGACACAATGGAAACGAAGTACACAAAATGTGCACAATGTACACAATGTATACAATGTACAGAAAATGGACAAAATGGACAGAATGTACACAAAATGAACACAGTGTACACAATGTACAGAGTGTACACAATACACAATGTACACAAAATGTACACAATATACACAATGTACAATAATGTTCACAATGTGCACAATGTACACAGTGTACACAATGAAATAATCTACACAAAATATTCACAATGTACACAATATGTACACAAAATTCACACAATGCACACACTGTACAAAATGTAATGTACACAAAATGTACACAAAATATACACAAAATATGCACAATTTACTGACTGTACAAAATGTACACAAAATATGCATAAATTACACAGTGTACACAATGTATACAATGTACATAAAATGTACACAATGTTCACAAGGTACAAAAAGTTTACACAATGTATACAATGTACATAAAATGTACACAATGTCCAAAATGTACACACAATGTACACAATGTACAATAAGTGTTCACAATGTACACAGTGTACACAATGTACACAACGTACACAAAATGTACACATTATACACAGGGTACAAAATGTACAGTGTACAAAATGTTCACAATATACAGAGTGTACACAATGTACACAGTGTAAAAATTTACACAATGTACACAAACGGTACACATTTCACAAAGTACACAGTGCACGAAATGTATAGTGTACAAAATGTACACAAGTATACAGTGTACACAATGTATACAAAATGTATACAGTATTCACAATGTACAAAAAGTGTACACAAAGTACACAGTGTATACAATGTGCATAATGTATGAAATGAACACAAAATGTACACAGTGTACACAATGTACAAAACTTTACACAATGTACACAATGTACAAAAAGTGTACACAAGGTAGACACTGTACAAAATGTACACAGTGTACACAATATGTACACAAAATGTACAAAAGGTACACAGTTTACAAAATGTACAGTGTACAATATTTACACAGTGTACACAGTGTATACAACGTACACAAAATGTACACAATGCACATAATGTAAATAAAATATACACCGTGTACACAATGTAAAAAATGTACAAAATGTACACAGTGTTCAAAATGTAAAGTGTATAATATGTACACAATGTACGCAGTGTACACAATATACACAAAAGGTACACAATGTACAAAAAAGTGTACACAATGTAAATAATGTACACAAAACGTATACCGTGTACACAAAATGTATACAACGTACAAAATGTACACAAAATGTACACAATGTACACAGTGTATACAATGTACACAATGTAAACAAAATGTCCACAGTGTACACAATGTACAAAAAGTGTACACAATGTACACAGTGTACAAAATGTACAGTATACAAAATGTACACAATGAACACAATGTACACAATGTACACAATGTATACAATCTACAAAAAATATACACAATGTACACAATATGTACACAAAATCCACACAATGTACACAGTGTAGAAAAAGTAAAGTGTATAAAATGTACACTATATACACAGTATATACAATGTACTCAAAATATGTACAATGTACAGAATTTAAACAAATGTACACAATGTACAAAAAGTGTACAGAATGTACACAGTGTACAAAAGGTAAAGTGTACAAAATATAAATAAGGTACACAGTGTACAAATGTACACCAAATGTACACAATAAACACAAAATATACACAGTGAAAAGAATGTACAAAAAGTGTACATAATGTACACAAAATGTACACAGTGTACACAATATTCAAAAAGTGTACACAATATACACTATGTACAAAAATTGTACAAAATATGCACATTGTACAAAATGTACACAAAGTATACTCAGTGTACACAATGTACACAAAATGTACAGAATGTACAAAATGAACACAAAATGTACACAATGTACACAATGTACAAAAATATACACAGTGTACAAATGTACAAAAAATGTACACAAGTTAGACACTGTACAAATGTACACAGTGTACACAATGTACAAAATTGTACACAATGTACAAAAAGTGTACTCAAAGTACACAGTGTACAAAATGCACACGAAATGTATACAGCGTACACAAAATGTACACAAAATATATAAAACGTACACAATATACAAAAAATATATCGAATGTACACAATGTACACAAAATGAACATAATGGACAAAATATGTATAAAAATGTACACAATGTACACAGTTTACACGATGTACACAAAATGTACATAGTGTACACAATGTACAAAATGTGTATACAATGTACACAGGCTAAAAAATGTACACAATGGACACAAAATGTACACAATGGACACAAAATATGCACAGTGTACAGACTGTACACAATGTACACAAAATGTGCAAAATGTACACTGTGTACACAATGTATACAATGTACACAAAATGTACATAATGTACACCATTTACAAAAAGTGTGCAGAATGTAGACAATTTACACAAAATATACAGAAAATGTACACAATGTACACAAAATGGACACAACGGACACAATGTACACAAAATACATACAGTGTACACAATGAACAGAAAGTGTACACAATGTACACCATGTACACAATACACACAATGTAGACATAATGTACACAATATACACAATGTACACTAAATGTTGACAATGAGCACACTGTACACAATGTACACAAAATGTGCACATTGTACACAGTGTACACAATGTAAATAATCTACACACAATATACACAATGTACACAATATGTACACAAATCCACACAATGTACACAGTGAACAAAATATACACAATGTATACAATGTACACAAAATTTATAAAATGTACACAATATAAACAAAATTTACACAGTGTACACAATGTACAATAAGTGTTCACAATGTACACAGTGTACAAAATGTACACAATATGCACATGGTACAACATGTATAGTGTACAAAATATACACAATATACACAGTGTATACCATGTACACAGTGTACAAAATGTACACAAAATGTACACATTGTACACAAACTACACAGTGTACACAATGTACAAAATGAACACAAAATGTACACAGTGTACACAATGTATACAGTATACAAAATGAACACAATGTACAAAAAATGTACACAAAATGAACACAAAATATACACAATATTCACAGTGTACAAAATGTAGAGTGTACAAAATGTAAACAAAGTACACAATGTACACAAAAATTACACAGTATACACAATGTACAAAAAGTGTACACAATGTACACAGTGTACAAAATGTACACAATGTATACAAGGAAAACAAAATGTACAGAGTGTACACAATGTACACAAGGTACAAAGTGTAAAAAATATACACAAAATTACACAATGTTCACAAAATGTACACTGTACACAATTTACACAAAATGTACATAATGTATGCAATATATACAAAATGTCCACACAGTATACACAATGTACACAAAATGTAAACATCGTACACAATGTACAAAAATTATACACAGTGTACAAAATGTACACAATGTAAACAATGTACACCATGTACACAAAGTAAACAATGTACACAAAAATTGCATAGTGTACACAATGTACAAAAAGGGCACACAATGTACACAGTGAACATAATGTACATAGTATACACAGTGTACAAATGTACACAAAATGTCCACAATGTACACAGTGTACACAATGTATACAATGTACCCAAAATGTACACAGAGTAAACAAAATGTACACTGTGTACACAATGTACAGTGTACACAATGTACACAGTTTACAAAATATAAACTGCACAAAATGTTCAAAATGTACACAGTGTAGACAATGTACACAAATTGTATACAATCTACACAATGTACAGAAAATATACACAGTATAAACAATATAATCTGTGTACCATAGGTAAAGTATAAAAATACACACAATGTACACAATTTATACATTGTACACAATGTACAAATATATACACATTGTACACAGTGTACAAAACGTACAGTGTACAAATGTACAGTGTACAAAATGTACACAATGTACACAATATTACACAAAATGTACACAATGTTCACAGTTTATACCATGTACACAAAATGTATACAATGTACACAATGTACAAATATATACACAGGGTACACAGTGTTCAATATGTACACAAAATGTACACAATGTACACAAATTGTACACAAAATATATACAATATACACATGCACAAATTGTACAGTGTACAAAATTTACAGAGTGTACACAGTGTACCCAAAATACACAAAATGTACACAGTGTATACAATGTACAAAAAGGGTACACATCGTACACAGTGTACAAAAACTCCACAATGTACATAATGTAAACAAAATATACACAGTTTACACAATGTTAAAAAATTTTACACAATATACACAATGTACAAAAAGTGTACACAGTGTACACAGTATATGAAATGTACACTAAATGTACTCAGTGTATACAATGTACAAAAAGAATACACAATGTACACAAAATTTACACAGTGTACACAAAGTACACAAAGTGTTCACAATGTACACAATATATACAAAATGTAGACAGTGTACACAAAGTACAAAAATAGTACACAATGTACACGAAATGTACACAATGTACACATTGTTCAAAATGTACAGTGTAGAAAATGTACAACCTTCAAAATGTACACATTGTACACAGTATATACCATGTACACTAAATGTATACAATGTACAAAATGTAAAGAAAATGTACAGAGAGTACACAAAGTACCAAAAGTGTACACAATGTACATAGTGTACAAAATGTACACAATGTACAAAAAATGTACCCAATGTACACAATGTACAAAGTGTACAAAATATACACAATGTACAAAAAATGTACACCGGGTACACAATGTACACAGTATAAAAAGTGTACATAATATACACAGTGTACATAATGTATACAAAATGTACACAATGTACAAAAAATATACACAGTGTACACAATGTACAAAAAGTATACACAATATACACAGTGTACAAAGTGTACACTATGTACAAAAAATTTACACCATGTACAAAATGCACACAGTGTACAAAATGTACATAATATACACAGTGTACACAAAATATGCACAATGTATACCAAGTGTTCACACTGTACACAATATAATAAATGTACAGTATACAAAATATACATTGTACAAAATGGACACAATGCACAAAGTTTATACCATGTACACAAAATGTACACAATTTACACATTGTACACAAAATGTACACTGTGTACACAATGTAATAAATGTGTACACAGTGTACAAAATGTACACAATATGTACACAGTGTACACAATGTACAAAAATGTACACATTGCACAAATGTACACAAAATGTATACAGGGAACACAATGAACACAAAATGTACACAATGTACAAAAAATGTACAAAGTGAAAACAATGTACAAAAAGTGTACACAATATACACAAAGTACACAAAATGTACACAATGTACACAGTGTACAAAATGTACAGAGTTTACACAATGAACACAATGTACAAAAAATGTACACAGTGTACACAATGTACACATTGTACATAATGTCCACAGTGTTCACAATATGTATGCAAAATGTACACAATGTAGACAGTGTTCCTAATATACAGTGTAAACAATGTACAAAAATTGTACACAATGTACACAAAATGTACACAACAAACACATTGTTCAAAATGTACAGTGTAGAAAATGTACAGTCTTCAAAATGTACACATTGTACACAGTACATACCATGTACAATAAATGTATACAATGTACACAATGTACAGAAAATGTACAGAGAGTACACAAAGTACAAAAAATGTTCACCGGGTACACAATGTACACAGTATAAAAAGTGTACATAATGTATACAAAATGTCCACAATGTACACAAAATGTACACAGTATACACAATGTACAAGAAGTATACACAATGTACACAGTGTACAAAGTGTACACAATGTACAAAAAATTTACACCATGTACAAAATGCACACAGTGTACAAAATGTGCATAATATACACAGTGTACACAATGTACACAAAATATTCACAATGTATACCAAGTGTTCACACTGTACACAATGTAATAAATGTACAGTATACAAAATGTACAGTGTACAAAATGGACACAATGCACATAGTTTATACCATGTACACAAAATGTACACAATTAACAAATTGTACACAAAATGTACACTGTGTACACAATGTAATAAATGTGTACACAGTGTACAAAATGTACACAACATGTACACAGTGTACACAATGTACACAGTATACAAAATGTACAGTGTACAAAATGTATACAATGTACACAGGGTACACAATGTACTCAAAATGTACACTATGTACACAAACTGTTCACAGTGTACACAATGTAAAAAATGTATACACAATGTACACAAGATGTACAGAATGTAACAATGTACACAGTTTCCAAAATGTACACGATGTAAAAAGTGTACACAATGTACACAAAATGTATACAATGTATACAATATACACCGAATGTACACAGTTTACACAATGTACAAAATGAACAGTGTACAAAATGTTCACGAGGTACACAGTTTATACCAAGTACACAAAATGTAAACAATTTACACATTTTACAAATAATGTACACTGTGTACACAATATACAAAAGTGTACAAAATGTAAACAGTGTACAAAATGTACACAAAATGTACACAGTATACACAATGTACACAGTATACAAAATGTGCACAATATACACAAAATGTACACAAAAAGAACACAGAATATACACAATATTCCAAGTGTACAAAATGTACAGTGTAGAAAATATACACAAAGTACACAACGTACAAAATGTACACAAAATGTACATAGTGTACACATTGTGCAAAATGTACACAGTTTATACCATGTACACAAAATAAAAACAATGTACACAGTTTATACACTGTACACAAAATTTACACAATGTACACAATATTCACAAAATGTACACAATGTACACAGTGTACACAATGTACACAAAATGTACAAAAAGTACACAAAATGTACACAGTGTACACAACGTAAAAAAGTGTACACAATGTACACAGTGTACAAAATATGTACAAAATGTACACAATATACACAATGTATAAAATGTAAACAATTTAAACAGTGTACACAATGTACACAATATGTACACAAATCCACACTATATACACAGTGTACAAAATGTACAGTGTACACAATGTACACAATGTACAGAGTTTGTACAATCTACACAAAATGTACACAATTTAAACAAAATGTACAAATGTACACAATGTACACAATGTACACAATGTACATAATGTCCACAATATGTATGCAAAATGTACACAATGTAGACAGTGTTCATAATGTACAGTGTACACAATGTACACAAAATGTACACAATGTACACAAAATGTACACAAAAGTACACAATGTACACAGTGTACAAAATGTACAGTGTAGAAAATGTACAGTCTTCAAAATGTACACATTGTACACAGTATATACCATGTACAATAAATGTATACAATGTACACAATGTACAGAAAATGTACAGAAAGTACACAATGTACAAAAAGTGTACACAATGTACATAGTGTACAAAATGTATACAATGTACAAAAATGTACACAGTTTACACAATGTACACAGTATAAAAAGTGTACACAATATACACAGTGTACATAATGTATACAAAATGTACACAATGTACACAAAATGTACACAAATGTACACAATGTACAAAATATACACAATGTACACAGTGTACAAAGTGTACACAATGTACAAGAAATTTACACAATGTACAAAATGCACACAGTGTACAAAATGTACATAATATACACAGTGTACACAATGTACACAAAATATACACAATGTATACCAAGTGTACACAATGTACACAATGTACATAAATGTACAGTATACAAAATATACAGTGTACAAAATGTACACAATTACACGTAGTTTATACCATGTACACAAAATGTACACAATTTACACATTGTACACAAAATGTACACTGTGTACACAATGTAATAAATGTGTACACAGTGTACAAAATGTACACAAATATACACAGTGTACACAATGTACACAATGTACACATTGCACAAATGTACACAGTGTACACAATGTACACAAAATGTACACAATGTACACAAAATGTACAAAGTGAAAACAATGTACAAAAAGTGTACACAATATACACAATGTACACAAAATGTATACAATATACACAGTGTACAAAATGTACACATTGTACACAATGTACACAATGTACAAAAATGTACACAGTGTACACAATGTACAAAATGTAAATGTGTACACAATGTACACAATGTACAAAATGTACACAATGTACATAAAATGTACACAATGTACATAATGTACACAAAATGTACACAGTGTCCACAATGTATAAAAATTATGCACAATGTACACAGTGTAAAAAATGTACACAATGTACCCAATGTACACAAAATATACACAGTATTCACAATGTACAAAAATGTACACAATGTACACATTGTACAAAAATATAGTGTACAAAATGTAGAAAATGTACACAAAATGTACACAATGTACAAAATGTACACAAAATGTACACAGTGTACACAATGTACACAAAATGTACAGAAAGTACACAAAAAGTACACAGTGTACACAACATAAAAAAGTGTACACAATGTACACAGTTTACACAATATGAACAAAATGTACACAATCTATACAATGTATAGAAAGTAAACAATTTAAACAGTGTACACAATGTACACAATATGTACACAAATCCACACTGTATACACAGTGTACAAAATGTACAGTGTACACAATGTAAACAATGTACAGAATGTATACATTCTACACAAAATGTACACAATGTAAACAAAATGTACAAAATGTAAACAAAACGTACACAGTGTACACAATGTACACAGTGTACATAATGTCCACAATGTTCACAATATGTATGCAAAACGTACACAATGTAGAAAGTGTTCATAATATACAATGTACACAATGTACAAAAATTGAACACAATGTACACAAAATGTACACAATGTACACAACGTACACATTGTTCAAAATGTACAGTGTAGAAAATGTACAGTCTTCAAAATGTACACATTCTACACAGTATATACCATGTACAATAAATGTATACAACGTACACAATTTACAGAAAATGTTCAGAGAGTACACAAAGTACAAAAAGTGTACACAATGTACATAGTTTACAAAATGTACACAATGTACAAAAAATGTACACCGGGTACACAATGTACACAGTATAAAAAGTGTACATAATATACACAGTGTACATAATGTATACAAAATATACACAATGTACACAAAATGTACACAGTGTACAAAATGTACAAAAAGTATACACAATGTACACAGTGTACAAAGTGTACACAATGTACAAAAAATTTACACCATGTACAAAATGAAAACAGTGTACAAAATGTACATAATATACACAGTGTACACAATGTACACAAAATATGAACAATGTATACTAAGTGTTCACATTGTACACAATGTAATAAATGTACAGTATACAAAATGTACAGTGTACATAATGGACACAATGCACATAGTTTATACCATGTACACAAAATGTACACAATTTACACATTGTACTCAAAATGTACACTGTGTACACAATGTAATAAATGTGTACATAGTGTACAAAGTGTACACAACATGTACGCAGTATACACAATGTACACAGTATACAAAATGTACAGTGTACACAATGTATACAATGTACACAGGGTACAAAATGTACACAAAATGTACACTATGTACACAAACTGTACACAGTGTACACAATGTAAAAAATGTGTACACAATGTACACAAGATGTACAGAATGTACACAGTTTCCAAAATGTACACGATGTAAACAGTGTACACAATGTACACAAAATGTATACAATGTATACAATATACACCGAATGTACACAGTTTACACAATGTACAAAATGAACAGTGTACAAAATGTACAAGAGGTACACAGTTTATAACATGTACACAAAATGTAAACAATTTACACATTTTACACATAATGTGCACTGTGTACACAATATACAAAAGTGTACAAAATGTACACAAAATGTACACAGTATACACAATGTACACAGTATACAAAATGTGCACATTATACACAAAATGTACACAAAAAGAACACAGAATGTACACAATATTCCAGGTGTACAAATTGTACAGTGTACAAAATATACACAAAGTACACAACGTACAAAATGTACACAAAATGTACACATTGTACACAATGTGCAAAATGTACACAATGTACACAGTTTATACACTGTACACAAAATTTACACAATGCACACAATATTCACAAAATGTACACAATGTACACAAAATGTACACAGTGTACACAATGTACACAAAATGTAAAAAAAGTACACAAAATGTACACAGTGTACACAATGTAAAAAAGTGTACACAATGTACACAGTGTACACAATATGTACAAAATGTACACAATATACACAATGTATAAATAGTAAACAATTTAAACAGTGTACACAATGTACACAATATGTACACAAATCCACACTATATACACAGTGTACAAAATGTACAGTGTACACAATGTACACAATATACAGAGTTTATATAATCTACACAAAATGTACACAATGTAAACAAAATGTACACAATGTAAACAAAATGTACACAGTGTACACAATGTACACAGTGTACATAATGTCCACAATATTCACAATATGTATGCAAAATGTACTCAATGTAGACAGTGTTCATAATGTACAGTGTACACAATGTACAAAAATTGTACACAATGTACACAAAATATACACAATGTATACAACGTACACATTGTTCAAAATGTACAGTGTAGAAAATGTACAGTCTTCAAAATGTACACATTCTACACAGTATATACCATGTAAAATAAATGTATAGAATGTACACAATGTACAGAAAATGTACAGAGAGTACAAAAGTACAGAAAGTGTACACAATGTACATAGTGTACAAAATGTACACAATGTACAAAAATGTACACCGGGTACACAATGTACACAGTATAAAAAGTGTACATAATATACACAGTGTACATAATGTATACAAAATGTACACAATGTACAAGAAGTATAAACAATGTACAAAGTGTAGAAAGTGTACACAATGTACAAAAAATTTACACCATGTACAAAATGCACACAGTGTACAAAATGTACATAATATACACAGTGTACACAATGTACACAAAATATGCACAATGTATACCAAGTGTTCACACAGTACACAATGTAATAAATGTACAGTATACAAAATGTATAGTGTACAAAATGGACAAATTGCACATAGTTTATACCATGTACACAAAATGTACACAATTTACACATTGTACACAAAATGTACACTGTGTACACAATGTAATAAATGTGTACACAGTGTACAAAATATACACAACATGTACACAGTGTACACAATGTACACAGTATACAAAATGTACAGTGTACAAAATGTATACAATGTACACAGGGTACACAATGTACACAAAATGTACACTATATACACAAAATGTACACAGTGTACACAATGTAAAAAATGTGTACACAATGTACACAAGATGTACAAATTGTAACAATGTACACAGTTTCCAAAATGTACACGATGTAAACAGTGTACACAATGTACACAAAATGTATACAATGTATACAATATACACCGAATGTACACAGTTTACACAATGTACAAAATGAACTGTGTACAAAATGTACTCCGGTACACAGTTTATACTATGTACACAAAATGTAAACAATTTACACATTTTACACATAATGTCCACTGTGTACACAATATACAAAAGTGTACAAAATGTAAACAGTGTACAAAATGTACACAAAATGTACACATTATACACAATGTACACAGTATACAAAATGTGCACAATATACACAAAATGTACACAAAAAGAACACAGAATGTACACAATATTCTAAGTGTACAAAATGTACAGTGTACAAAATATACACAAAGTACACAACGTACAAAATGTACACAAAATGTACACAGTGTACACAATGTGCAAAATGTACACAATGTACACAGTTTATACCATGTACACAAAATATACACAATGTATGCAGTTTATACACTGTACACAAAATTTACACAATGTACAAAATATTCACAAAATGTACACAGTGTACGCAATGCAACAAACGTGTACGCAAGGTACACAGTGTACGAAATATACAAAAAATGTACACAGTGTACACAATGTAGAAAAATGTACACAGTGCACAAATGTACACAAAATGTACACAGGGAACACAATGAACACAAAATGTACACAATGTACACAAAATGTACAAAGTGAAAACAATGTACAAAAAGTGTACACAATATACACAAGGTACACAAAATGTACACAATGTACACAGTGTACAAAATGAACAGATTGTACACAATGTACACAACGTACAAAAAATATACACAGTGTACACAATGTACAAAAAGTGTACATAGTGTACACATTGTACAATATGTATACAATAAACATAAAATGTACACAATATACATAATGTACACCAAATGTACACAGTGTCCACAATGTATAAAAATTATGCACAATGTACACAGTGTAAAATTGTACACAATGTACCCAATGTACACAAAATATACACAGTATTCACAATGTACCTAAAGTGTACACAATGTACACAGTGTACAAAAATATACAGTGTACAAAATGTATACAATGTACACAAAATGTACACAATATACACAAAATGTACACAGTGTACAAAATGTACACAAAATGTACAAAAAGTACACAAAATGTACACAGTGTACACAACGTAAAAAAGTTTACACAATGTACACAGTGTACACAACGTAAAAAAGTGTACACAATGTACACAGTGTACATAATATGTACAAAATTTACAAAATATACACAATGTATAAAATGTATACAATTTAAACAGTGTACACAATATGTACACAAATCCACACTATGTACATAGTGTACAAAATGTACATTGTACACAATGTACAGAGTGTATACAATCCACACAAAATGTACACAATGTACACAGTGTACATAATGTACACAATGTTCACAATGTGTATGCAAAATGTACACAATGTAGACAGTTTATAAAATGTACAATATGTACACAGTGTACACAATGTACAAAAAGTGTACACAATGTACACATTGTAAATAATGTTCACAATGTACACAATGTATACAATGTACACAAAATGTACACAGTGTACACAATGTACAATATGTGTACACAATGTACACAATTTACACAAAATGTACAAACTGTACAAAATGTACACAAAATGGACTCTGTGGACAAGATGTACACAAAATGTACACAATATACACAAAGTACAAAAAATGGACACAATGAAAGCAATGTACACAAAATGTACACAATGTACACAATGTAAATAAAATGTAAACAGTGTAAACAATGTATATAAAGTGTACACAATGTACACAGTGTATACAATGTAGACAATGTACACAATGAACACAAATGTACACACTGTACAAAAAGTACAGTGTACAAAATTTATACAATGTACACTGTGTACACAATGAACACAAAATGTACACAGTGTACACAGTGAACAAAATGTACACATATTGTTCACAATGTACACAAAATGTACACAATATGCACATTGTACACAAAATGTACACAATGTATACCATGTACACAATGTACACAAAATGTACACAATGAAATTAATGTACACCATGTACACAATGTACACAAAATGTACACACTGCACACAAATTACACAAAATATACACAAAATGTACATGTACACATGTACACAAGGTACAGAAAATGTACACATGGACACAATGGACACAAAAGGGACACAATAGACACAAAATGTACACAAAATGTAAACAATATACACAAAATGTAGACAAAATTTACACAAAGTACACAGTGTACAAAATGTACACAAAATGTAAATAGTTTACACAATGTACACAAAATGTACAAAATGTACACAGTGTACACAATATAAACAAATGTACACATTGTACACAATGTACACAAAATGGACATAATATACATAATATACACAAAATGTACACACTCTACAAAGTGTACAGAATGTACACAATATGCTCAGTATATACAATGTACAATGTGTATACAATGTTCACAAAATGTACAATGTACACAATGTACACCGTGTAAAATATGTACACAAAATGTACACAATATAAATGATGTACACAAAACGTACACAGTGCAAACTTTGTAAAAATGAACACAATTTATACAAAATATACACAAATGTACACAAAATGTACACAATTTACACAATATGCACATTGTACACAAAATGAAAACAATTTACACAAAATGTACACAATGTACACAAAATGTACACAATGTACACCAAATGTACAAAATTTACACACTCTACAAACTGTATTCAATATATACAGTGTTCAAAATGTGCACAATGTACACAATCTACACAGTGTATAAAAAGTGTACACAATGTACACAGTGTAAAAAATGTACAAAAAATGTACACAATGTACAGGGTGTACAAAATGTACAGCGTACAGAACGTACAGTGTACAAAATGTACTCAATGTACACGGTGTACACAATGGACACAAAATATACACAGTGTCAACAATGTACACATAATGTACACAGTGTACACAATGGACAAAACCTGTACACAATATACACAGTGTATACAATTTACACAAATGTACACAATGTACACAGTGTGCAAAATGTATACAATGTACACAATGTACACATTGTACACAAAATGTACACAATGTACACAGTGCACAAAATGTACACAATTTACACAGTGTATACAATGTCCACAAAACAAACAGTGTACACAACGTACAAAAGTGTACACAATATACACAGTGTATAAAATGTACACAATGTACACAAAATGTACACAATGTACATAAAATGTACACAATATACACAATGTACACAAAATGTACACAATCTATGTATTGTAAATAAAATGTACACAATGTACATAATGTACACAAAATGTACATAGTTTACACAATGTACAAAAAGTGTAAACAATGTACACAGTGTAAGAAATGTACACAATGAACACAAAATGTACACAATATACACGGTGTACAAAATGTCCAGCATACAGAATGTACAGTGTACAAAATGTACAAAATGTAAACAGTGTACATAATGTACAGAAAATGTACACAGTGTACACAATATACATAAAGTCTACACAATGTACACAGTGTACAGATTGTACGCACTGTACACAAAATATACAAAAATGTACACAATGTACCCAATGTAAAAATGTCTACACAATGTACACAGTGTACAAAATGTAAAGTGTACAAAATGTAAACAATGTACACAGTGTACACAATGTACACAAAATTTACATAATGTACACGAAGTTAGAAAATATATACAGTGAAAAGAATGTACAAAAGTGTACACAATGTACACAATGCACATAAAATATACATAGTGAAAACAATGTACACAAACTGTACACAATATCCACACTGTACAAAATGTACAAAAAGTGTACACAATATACACAATGTTCAAAATGTGTACACTATATACAAAGTGTACAAAATACACAAAATATACTCAGTGTACAAAATGTACAGAAATTGTCCAAAATATACACAGTGTACACAAAATGTACACAGTGAAAACAATGTTCAAATAGTGTACACAATGTACACAAAATGTACAAGTGTTAACAATGTACATAGTGTACAAAATGTGCACAATGTACAGAGTGTACAAAAAGTGTAAACAATGTACACAGTGTACAAAATATACACAGTACACACAAAATGTACACAATGTACACAATATGTTCAGAAAATGTACACAATGTAAACAGTGTACAACATGTACAGTGTACAAATTGTACAGTGTATAAAATATACACAATGTACACAGTTTATACCATGTACATAAAATATACTCAATGTACAGAGTGTACACGATGTACACAATATACACAAAATGGACACAATGGACACAATAAGAACAAAAATTGTACACAATGTACACAGTGTACAAAATGTACACAATATACAAAGTGTACAAAATGTACACAAAATACACACAGTATAAACATTGTACAAGAAGTGTACACACTATACACAGTGTACATAATGTACACAATGTACACAAAATGTAATCAATGTACATAAAGTGAACACAGAGCACACATTGTACAGAGTGTAACAATGTACACAAAATATACACAATGTACACAATGTACACGAAATATGCACAGTGTACACAAAATGGACACAGTGTACACAATATGTACAGAAAATGTACACAATGTAAACTGTGTACAAAATGTACAGTGTAAAAATTGTACAGTGCAAAATGTACACAATATACACAGTGACCAAAATGTACATTGTACAAAATGTACACAATGTACACAGTGTGAACAATGTTCACAAAATGTACCGAATGTACACAATGTTCACAGATTGAACACATGTATACAGTGGACAAAATGTACAAAATGTACAAAAAATGACACAAGGTACGCAATATACACAAAATGTACAAAATGTACACAGTGTACACAATGTACAGAAAATGTAAACAATGATACACATTGTACTCATAATGTACAAAATGTACGCTGTGTATACAATGTACACAAAATGTACACAAGGAAATCTATGTACACCATACATAATGTACACAAAATATACACAGCGTACACAAATTACACAAAATGTACATAGTGTACAAAATATACACAAAATAATCAAAGTGTAGAGAATGTATCGAAAGTGTACACAATATACACAGTGTACAAAATGTACACAATGTACACAAAATGTACACAATGTACACAAAATGTATACAATGTAAACAAAATGTTAACAGTGTACACAATGAACAAAATGTGTACAAAATATACACAGTGTACAAAATGTAAAGTGTACCAAATACACACAATGTACACAATGTACAAAATGTAGACAATGGAAACAAAATGTACACAATGTACATAATACGTACACAAAATGTACACAATGTAGACAGTGTACAAAATGTACAGTGTACAAAATATACATGATGTACAAAGTATAAACAATGTACACAATGAACACATATTATACAATGTATACAAAATGTATACAATGTACACAATATACACAAAATGTACACAGTGTACACAATGTAGAAAAAGTGTACAAAATGTACACATTGTATAAAATCTACATAATGTACACAAAATATACACAATATACAATATATTTACACAAAATGTACAAAATGTACAGTGTACACAATGTACACTAAAAGTATACAGTGTACACAATAAACAAAAATGTACACAATGTACACAGTGTACAAAATGTTCACAATGTACACAAAATTACACAATGTATAGAATGTATACAAAATGTATACAGTGTACACATTGTACCCAATATGTACAAAATGTACATAATAGACACTAAATGTAAACAATGTACACATTGTACACAATGTACAGAACACGTACACAATGTAAACATTGTACTCAAAATGTACACAATATACACAGTGTACACAATGTACACAAAATGTACACAATGAAAACAATGTATACCGTGTCCACAATGTACACAAAATATATACACTGTACACAAATTACACAAAATATACACAAAAAGTACACAATGTACAGAAAATGTACAAAATGGACACAATGTACACAGAAGTGACAAAATAGACACAATGTACACAATGTACACTAAATGTACACAATGTAAAAAATGTACACAAAATGTAAACAGTGTACACAATATACAAAAATTGTACAAAATGTACACAGTGTACAAAATGTACACAATGTACAAAAATTGTACAAATTGTACACAATGTACACAAAACGTACACAATGTACACCCTGTAAACAATGTACACAAAATTACACAGTATAAAAATATAAAAAAAAGATCACAGATACACAACGTACAAAAAGTGGACACAATGTACACAGAGTACACAATATACAAAAATTGTCAACAATATTCAAAAAGTGTACACAATGTACACAGTGTACAAAATGTACAGTGTAATAATGTACACAATATACACAATTTACAAAAAGTGTTCACAATGTACACAGTGTACAAAATGTACACAATGTACAAAAAATGTACGCAATGTACACAATGTACACAAAATGTACACATGTACACAGTGTACACAAAATATACATAATGTACACAATGTACACAAAATGTGCACAATGTATACAGTGTACACAATATATACAATGTACACAAAATGTACACACTGTACACAATAAACAAAAAGTGTACAGAATGTACACAATTTACACAAAATGTACAAAATATATACAATATGCACACAGTGTACACTATGTACAAAAATTGTACACAATGTACACAGTGTACCAAAAATATACACAATATACACAGAATGCACAATGTTCACAAAATATACGTAAAGTACACAATATATATAAAATGTACACAATGGTCACAGTGTACACAATGTACACAAAATATTCAGAGTGTACACAATGTACACAGTGTACACAATGTGCACAATGTACACAAAATTACACAATTTACACAATGTACACAAATTGTACTCAGTGAAGAAATTGTACACAAATTGTACATAATGCACACATATACACACAAAGGTACACAATGTACACAGTGTACACATTGTACACAAAATGTATATAATGTACACAATATACACAAAATATACACAATGTACACACTGTACACAATATATACAGTATACACAGTGTACAAAATGTACATAAAATTTACACAATGTACACCGTGTACACAATGAACACAAAATGTACACAATATAAAAAATATACACAAAATGAACACAGTATACACAACGGACAAAAAGTGGACACTATGTACACAGAGTGCATAATGTAAAAGTTGTCCACAATATTCAAAAAGTGTATACAATGTACACAGTGTACAAAATGTACACAGTGTACACAATACACAAAAAGTGTACACAATGTACACAGTGTACAAAATATACAATGCAAAATGTACTCACTAAATGTACACAATGTAGACAATGTACACAATATACACAAAATGTACACAAATACACAGTGTACACAATGTACAGAAAATGTACAAAATGTAAACATTGTAAACAAAATATACACAATCTAAACAAAATGTACACAATGTACACAAAATATACACAATGTAAACAAATGTACACAGTGTACACAGTGAACAAAAAGTGTACACAATGTGCACAGTGTACAAAATGTAAAGTGTACAAAATGTACACAATGTACACAAAATGTAAACAGTGTACACAATGTACAAAAATTGTACACAATGTACAGGGTACACAATACAGAAAACAGTACACAATGTACACAAAATGGACATAATGTACACAACATACACAAAATGTACACAGTGTACACAATGTACAAAAAATGTATGCAATGTACACAATATACACAAATTTTACACACTATAATCAATGTACACAAAATGTGCACAATGTATACAGTATACAAAATGTATACAATGTACAGAAAATGTTCATAGTGTACAAAATTTACAAAAAGTGTACACAATGTACACAATTAACACAAAATATGCACAATGTACACAAAATGTACAGTGTACACAATGTACACAGTTTACACAATGTACTGAATGTACAAAAAATTACACAATGTACACAAAATGTACACAGTGAACACAATATACACAAAATATACATAATGTACACAATATACAGAAATGTACACAATGTACACAGTATACAAAATGTACACAAAATGTACAGAGTGTACACAATGTACACAGTTTACACAATGTACTCAATGTACAAAAATTACAAAATGTACATAATATACACAAAATGTACACAGTGTACACAATGTAGAAAACGTGTACACAATGTACACAGTGTATAAAATGTACAAAATATACAAAAAATGAACACAATGTACACAATATATACATGAAATATACACAATGTACACAGTGTACACAATGTACACAAAATGTACACAGGGTTCACAATGTACAAAAATGTACACAATATACACAAAATACCACAATGTACAGAATGTATACAAAATGTATACAGTGTACACATTGTACACAAAATGTATATAATGTACACAATATACACAAAATATACACAATGTACACAGTGTACCCAGTGTACAGAAAATGTACACATTGTACTCAAAATGTACACAAGGTACACAAAGAAAACATGGTACACCGTTTACACTATAAACACAAAATGTACACACTGACCACAAATTACACAATGTATACAAAGTGTACACAAATGTACACAGTGTACACAATGTACACAATGTATACAATGTAAAGAAAATGTCCACAGTGTACACAATTTACAAAAAGTATACACAATGTACACAATTAACACAAAATGTACACAATGTACACAATATACAGAAATGTACACAATGTACACAGTATACAAAATGTACACAAAATGTACAGAGTCTACACAATGTCCCCAGTTTACACAATGTACTCAATGTACAAAAAATTACACAATGTACACAGTGTACACATTGTACACAAAATATACATAATGTACACAATATACAGAAATGTACACAGTATACAAAATGTACACAAAATGTACAGATGTACACAATGTACATAGTTTACACAATGTACTCAATGTACAAAAAATTACAGAATGTACATAATGTACACAGTGTACACAATATACACATAATTTACACAAAAAACAATGTACAAAAAGTGTACACAATCTACACAGTGTACACGGTGTACATAGTTTACAAAATGTACAAAGAGTGTACACCATATAGAAAATTATACACAATGAACACAGTGTACAAAATGTACAGTGTACAAATTACACAATGTACACAGTGTACCCAATGTACACAACGGGCTAAAAGTGTACACAATGTACACAGTGTACAAAATGTACACAATGTACACAAAATGTACACAATGTACACAATATGTACACAAAATGTACCCAATGTACACAGTGTACAAAATGAACAGTGTACAAAATGTACACAATGTACACAGTGTACATGATGTACACAAATTGTACCGAGTGTACACAATGTACACAGATTGTACACATATATACAGTGTACACAATGTACACAAAATTACACAATGGATGAAATATACACAAAATGTACACAATGTACACAGTGTACACAAGGTATAGAAAATGTACACAATTTACACATTGTACTCATAATGTACACAATGTACACAATATGTACACAAAATATACACAATATACACAGTGTACAAAATACACAGTGCAAAATGTACACAATATACACAGTGTATAAAATGTACAGTGTACAAAATGTACACAATGTACACAGTGTACACAATGTACACAAAATTTACAGAGTGTACACAATGTAAACAGATTTTACACATATACACAGTGTACACAATGTACACAAAATTACATAATTTATACAATATACAAAAAATATACACAATGTACACAGTGTACACATTGTATAGAAAATGTACACAATGTACACATTGTACTCAAAATGTACACAATGTACACAAAATTACACAATGTACACAATATACACAATATATACACAATGTACACAGTGTACACAATGTACACAAAATATACACAGTGAACACAATGTACAAAACGTGTACACAGCCCAGAGCGAGCAGGGAGAGCCTGCCTTCCAGGCAGTTCTCAAGGTTCCCTGTAAGGTACCTTGGGCACCAACAGCTGGTGCTCCAGGGCCTCCAGTGGTCTCCTGGACCAGTACTGCCTCACACATCCTTGCTCTTGTCCCTGGGTCTTTGGGCTACAACGCAGCCCTGTTTAGGTGCGGAGGAGTTCCATCTGGACGGGTGAGTGTCTCCTATCCAGGGGCGGTGTGTCCCAGAAGCAAGCACAACCCCCCTCCCCCAGCTCCTCCTGCAGGGCTGTCTTTCTTAGGCACGACCCAACCCCCCAGCACCCCACCCCCCCAAACCTGCCCTGCTGTTTGCTAGGACTAGTGCTCAAGACTGGTTTTAAGCTCCTACACTAAGGCTACCCACCCAAAGCGAGCAGGGAGGGCCTGCCTTCTAGGCAGGTCTCAAGGTTCCCTGTAAGGGAGCTCAGGCACTTACAGATGGTGCTCCAGGGCCTCCAGTGGTCTTCTGGACGCAGGGCCGCCTCCCATGTCCTTCCTCTTGTCCCCGGATCTTTGGGCTACCACGCAGCCCTGTTTAGGTGCTGAGGAGTTCCATCTGGACGGGTGAGTGTCTCCTATTCAGGGGCGGTGTGTCCCAGAAGCAAGCACAAAACCCTGCCCCCAGCTCCTTCTGCCGGGCTGTCTTTCTTAGGCACGACCCAACCCCCCAGCACCCCACCCCCTAACCTGCCCTGCTGTTTGCTAGGACCAGTGCTCAAGACCGGTTTTAAGCTCCTACACTAAGGCTAACCACCCAGAGCGAGCGGGGAGTGCCTGCCTTCCGGGCAGGTCTCAAGGTTAGGGCTACCAGGCAGCCCCGCTTAGGTGCTGAGGAGTTCCATCTGGACGGGATACCACCCAGAGTGGCGTCCGAGTTGTGGTGCTGTGGAGTTCCATCTGGACGGGTCGGTTCCTGCTTCTACACTAAAGAGATACACCCACAGAGTCAGTCACAGCAAAGACTGGACCAAGACACCAGGCCTCTCCTGGCTCCATTTGAAGAAAGAGATGGGAAGTCGCCAATGCAAGAATTCCTCCAACAACCTGAAATACAAAATGTCATCACCAGAATCCAGAGATTCCGAAATAAGAACAATTGTACACCCTACTCCAGAAGAATTAGAAGAAATCTACTCAAAAGTGAATTATATGAAAATAATAGAAGACCTTAAACAGGAGGTGAAAAACTGCCATAAACAATTAGAGATGACAAACAAAATGGTAGAGGAAATGAATAAATCGCTCAAAGATACCCAAGAAAACCAAGAGAAACAAGAAAAAGCAATCAAACAGGTAAGGGAAGTGGTTCAAGACTTTAAGAATTCTGCTGTTTACAAGAAACACACCTCAACCACAATGACAGGCACCTACTTAGCGTAAAGGGATGGGAAAAGGTTTATCAAGCAAATGGACCTAAGAAACAAGCAGGTGTGGCCATACTAATTTCTAACAAAGTTGACTTCAAACTTAAATCAATCAGAAGAGATGGAGAGGGACATTTTATACTCATAACAGGAACAATTCATCAGGAGGAAGTCTCAATCCTGAATATCTATGCCCCTAATATAAAAGCACCCACGTAAGTAAAAGATACATTACTAAAACTCAAGGCTGCCATCAAACCGCACACACTAATAGTAGGAGATTTCAACACTCCTCTTTCACCAATGGACAGGTCAATCAGACAGAAACCTAACAGATAAATAAGAGAATGAATGGAGTAAATGAATCAAATGGACTTAACAGACAACTATAGAACATTCCACCCAAATAGGAAAGAATATACCTTCTTCTCTGCAGCTCATGGAACCTTCTCGAAAATTGACCACATCCTCGGTAACAAAGCAAATTTCCACAGTTACAAAAAATATTCGTAACCTCCTGTGTCTTATCAGATCACCGTGGACTAAAGTTAAAATTCAACAACAATGCTACCCCCAGAAAGCCTACAAACTCATGGAAACTGAACAGTCAACTACTGACCCACACCTGGATCAAAGAAGAAATAAAGAAAGAAATTAAAGTCTTCCTTGAATTCAATGAAAATAAAGAAACAACCTACTCAAACTCATGGGAAACAATGAAAGCAATCCTAAGGGGAAAGTTCATAGCCCTAAGTGCCCACTTAAAGAAAACAGAGAAAGCACACATTGGAGACTTAACAACCCACCTGAAAGCTATAAAAAAGAAACAGACTCACCTAGGAGGAGTAGAAGACTGGAAATAGTCAAACTGAGGGCAGAAAACAACAAAATAGAAACACAGTAAACAATCCAAAGAATCGACGAAACAAAAAGCTGGTTCCTGGAGAAAATCAACAAAATTGATAAACCCCTATCCAAACTAATCAAACGGCAGAGAGAGAATATGCAAATTAATAAGATCAGAAATGAAAAGGGGGAGATAACCACAGACACAGAGGAAATTCAGAGAATCATTAGATCTTGCTACAAAAGCCTATATGCCACAAAACTGGAAAATGTAAAAGAAATGGACAATTTTTAAGATAAATATCTTATACCAAAGTTAAATCAGGAACAGGTGAACAATCTAAATAGACCTGTCAGTCGTGAAGAATTAGAAGCTGTTATCAAAAACCTCCCTACCAAAAAAAGCCCAGAACCAGATGGTTTCAATGCGGAATTCTACCAGAACTTCCAAGAAGACCTAATTCCTATACTCCTTAATGTATTTCACAATATAGAAACAGAAGAGTCATTGCCAAATTCCTTTTATGAAGCTACAGTCACTCTGATACCAAAACCACACAACGACTCAACCAAGAAAGAGAATTACAGGCCAATCTCACTCATGAACATCGACGCAAAAATCCTCAACAAAATTCTGGCATACCGCATTCAAGAACACATTAGAAAAATTATCCATTATGATCAAGTAGGCTTAATCCCAGAGATGCAAGGCTGGTTCTCTGAACAGTGATATATTGGGATTCACCTGCCTTTGTCTCCTGCAACACTGTGGTTATCGACATATACCAGATCAGATTCTTAATAGGGTACTGGGTGTTGAAATTTAGGTCCTCATTCTTAAGCAACAAGGAATTTGCCAAGAAACCTCTCCTCAACTCAATATTAAAACATGTTATTTCATTTTTTAAGGTTTTGTTATATTTGTTATTCTCTCTCTCTCTCTCTCTCTCTCTCTCTCTCTCTCTCTCTCTCTCTTTTCTTCTGTGTGTGTGTGTGTGTGTGTGTGTGTGTATGTTTGAGTGTAAGTCCTACCAAAGTCCAGAAATTGGTATCAGATCCGTGCAGCTAGAGTTAGAAGTGGTTGTAAGGCATGACTTTTCGTTCGTGAGAATCAAATTTGTGTCCTCTATAAGAGAAGATGAGCATTTAACCGGTAAGGAAATTCTTCAGACCCCAGCCCTGTGTTTCTTAAGTTGCTATTATAACAAGTTTTGCAAAGCCTGAAATATTGGGTTTAGAGGAAATCTAATCTATGCTCCGAAAAATCAATAAATTATACCCAATCCTGTTCCTTACATATTAAGAAATAATATAACTGATTATAGTAAACCGTGGAGCCTCTGGTTTATATTAACTTAGACCAGTGTCCAATTAAGCACAAGTCTATCCTAGTTCTTTATTTTTTTGTTAAAATTTATATTTATTCATTTATTTTGGTTTTTCAAGACAGGATTTCTTTGTCTTCATTCAAGTGACTAGTCATGATATGTCCTGGAATAAAATTCCAAACATAATTTTCTGGAACATAGCCTAGCTAAGAAATAAGAAAGGGATTCCTTTTAGTTAAATTTTGTAAAACAGGATTTAGTTTAGCCAAGTATGATACATGTTTAATAAAATGGTATTATTAGAAAGTTTTGATCACCCCTGTGGCAGTCCTCTCTGAATTAAGCTAGTAAAAACTGAATGTGTTAATAGTAAATTTGATTGAATAAATGTTGTGAGAAAATAATACTATCCTAGTGACTCCTCTCTCATCTCAAATCGTATACAGTATGAAATATTTGTCTTTTTTTATGAAGTGATCTAACTATGTAGATCTGGCTGTCCTGGAAGTCACGATGTAGACCAGGCTGACTTCTCACAGAGATTCACCTACCTCTGCCTCTGTGTGCTGGGAATAAAAGAATTTAGCACTCTGTTTGGCTACAATATTTCTCGTTTTAGATGGTAATGATTTCCAACTGTTATACAAGGAGGTGGATACTGTCATAAAGACTTTGTCCAGACTATCAAACACAATCTATATACCTACATTTATAATCACAGAGATCTTAAAATTAAACAAATACTGACACCCAAAAATTATAAGCTGGGGAGAGGGCACAGCGAGCCAGGGCTGCTGACCAATCACAGAGGCCTTGCATAACACAGGCGACTGAAGTCACTGAGGGATGGGCGGGGCAAGGGGCAGAGCGTCCTGTGGAGCTTATAAACTCAGGGCTCTGCTAGGCCACACTAGTGAGATCCACTTTCTAGTAGGGCACTCAGCCGTTGATCTACCAGACATTTGTACCAAACAGGTGAGAACCTGTTGCCCAGGAGGACCAGGCAAGATGGGGCCTGCCGACAGTCAGGCAGTAGTACTTTGTGGCTGAGGGAATCCCATTTCAAAGTCCTCTTCACAGAGGCCTTGTTTCCATTGTTACTGTCTGGAGCGAAATCCAGGGGGTCCCACCTTATTAGGCCCAAGGGGACAGGCATCTCCAAGGAAAGCCAAAGGCCAAAAGTAGAGTTGAGTCATGCACAGGGGAATGGGGCACAATTTTTAGGTTTAATTCTCTTCCTTTTGTCCCTTAAATTGGGCTCTAACAGTGACAAGTTATTTTTAAATAGCACAATTCAGACAGATGACCCTGTCCTGCCCTGCAGTTATAAATGTGTGAATCCCAATTACCCCAGCTTTGAGATTGGTGATGTTCACCTGGTAAAGTGAGTTCAAGAATAGCCTGGCATACATGAGACTGTCTCGAATTAAAAGGCAGACCCACTGAAGCAGGTTAGTGGTTACTATAGTATTTAGAATGTGAAATACAGGAGTGACTGCTGAAAGATTAGGCGGTATATTTGTTCTTCATTTTCTATTTAAGATGTGGGAAATGTTCTGAACTTTGATAACTGTTACAGTGCTTTAATATTTTAAATTGGGTTTAAATTTAACCCAATTTGGGTACTTAGCATTTTAAGACCAAACCCTTTATCGGATAACTGGTCGACCCGCTTCTAGTTTAGTGAAAAGAGAGAGTGCACAGAGAGCCAACTGGTCGACCTGTCAGGTCGAGGCATATGTATGATAAAAATATATATATATATATATATATATATATATATATATATATATATATATATATATAAATGAGACTGCAACTACAGTCATAAGCAGTGTTAAAAAAAAAGAAAGAAAAAAAAAGAAAAAAATGAGACTACATCCTAAGAAAGTAGACTGGGGAAAGTTAATTCAGAAGTGCCACATCCCCAGAGTGACATCTCTAGAGCTGCTGCGCTCTTACATATGGCAAGGAATGATGCACTGTGTATTCCTAGCCATACAGATTGCATTTTAAGGAGTTCATTTTAAAGTTGACCACTTTAGAATGAGACTTATAGAGAAGCTAGCACACAATCTTCTCAAATGTAACTCCCCATCAACCTTATACTCTATCTCAGCCCAACAGCATTAGACTAACTAAGTAACTTAATGACCTCCAACCCTTTAATATACTTTGGGTGAAGTTTTGTCTGAGTTAAGAAAAACATGAAAAAGAAATCAGTGTTGTCCTAGAAAATTCCCTCTCCCTTTGAACATGGCCCCTCCTTTGGGCTGAGTTTCCCACACAGCTCTGATGATGCAGGAGGATACCGAGAGCCACCCAGTTGGTGCCTCAGCCCGATGCTTGTATCTGTGCCTTGGCAGCAGCTATTCATCTCTTGCCACTCAGAGTCAAGTTCCCTTAAGTTTAGCCTTCCCTAAGTGCTCGTTCACTTCAGAGGACTCAAAGCTCATCCTCCGTGTCCTCCTGGCCTAATTTCTCATATTACTGAGGATGAATATCTGTTCAGGAGAGGGAGGAAGGGTCGGTCATTCGGTGAAGGAAGTAGTGAAAAGATTTTAATGAAGCAGAGAGAAATTTCTGGTTTTGGCAGAAGGAGATCATGAATGGCTCCCTCTGTGTTGCAGGAGAGACTCCAGGAAAGGAAACCTCAGGTTCCGGTCGGTCAGTCGGTCAGTCCGTTTGGGAGAAATATTAGCAAGGAGGTAAAGGCAATGCCTCACGACAGCAGCAGTCCCTTCTCTGGAAATTCTATGGTATGCCGGAGAGCACTCTGACATTTGTGATGTCACTCGTGTCATAGAAACGCCAACTTCCCTCAAAACACACTCTCTCGGTGCCTATAAGACTCACTTCTAGACATGTTGTCTAGAGAATGGAGATCGTGGAGAGGCCAGAGGAAGGAAGATGAAGTGAGTTCACCACTAGCAGGGACTGGAGAGATTTCTGGATATGATGGCTTTGAGACTTCCAGGAACTGGGAGTTTTCTGGAATTCAATAGGCCTGTCTTGTTTCTCTGAGTTCCTAAAGGGCCAACCCACACCAAAGATTCACGATAGATGATTTGAAAATATCTGGAATTGACAAGAGTGCGGAAGGTGTCAGTGAGATTTCAATACCAGCACTGCAAATCATCCCCCCTCCCACCCAAGTCCTTTTCATTGTGAAGAAGTAATAATAGAGAAAGGGGAGTAGTGCTCTGCCAAAGCCCATAATACATCCATTAGCAGGGTTGAGGCATCAAGTGCTGCAGTCAGTCCTCCTGTGACCCCCCTAAGGTTTCTGGCTTCCGAGTTATAAATGACACCCTGGTCTCCAGTTCAGCCTGAGAGCTCTTTAAGAGCCAATGGATGAGAGAGTAGGAAGAGACTGCATTTTTTTTCTTTTTTCATTCTTCTTCTTTTGGCTTTTCCTTTCTTTTTTTTCTTTCTTTCTTTCTTTCTTTCTTTCTTTCTTTCTTTCTTTCTTTTTTCTTTCTTTCTTTTGCTGTTTTGTTTTTCAAGAAAGGGTTTCTCTGTGTATCTTGGGCTGTCCTAAAACTCACTCTGTAAATCAGGCCATCCTTGAGCTCACAGAGATCTGTGTATGAGCAGAGATTCAAGGCATGCACCGACCCCCACCCACCGCTATACTGCTTGAGGTCTCTGAAGTCACGGTGCATCCTCTATAGCTCTGAATAAGGCTTAGAAAGCTTTCCTCTGGGTCACCTTGTGCAGAAGAAACCAGGTAACTTCTGAGAGAAATGCACCACCTTCCTACAGAAAGAAGGGAGGACTGACTGACTAACTAATACCTACAGAGGGGGAAACTCAAGTCTGGTATTTCATAACTTGCTTGGACAAAGTCTCATCTGTCAGTCACTTCCTGAGGGTAGGAAGGAAGGAAGGAAGGAAGGAAGGACCAGAATTATCTCTCCTTTTTTGTACTTTTTACACTCTTCTCATGCTCTGATGAATATTATGATTCAAGTTGGCTGTGTATCATTCCTGTGGCTCTAGATCAAGGAATCATTTTGAGTGTGTGTGTGTGTGTGTGTGTGTGTGTGTGTGTGTTGCTCTATCTAGGAGAAGCACTAAAGCAGTTGCATACTGATTGAGAAATTTGATTTTTAGGAAAAGATTTTTCATATCTGTGAGTAGTCTCTCCATAGACATTCATCTTTCCTTAAACTTGAGTATAGGAATGAATGATCCCTCCCTCCCTCACTCTTCATGGGAATGAGTGTCTGATCTTGAATTGTGGGCTCCCCTGGGTGAACCCCAGTTATCAGCATCTCCAGTCCAACCTGTCACATGGTGACCACACATTTGAAGGTTGGGATAGATTCTGCTGAAATTTTGGGATTATGAATTACATCAACTATGGGAATAACTTTGTTCTGACAGGACACACTCACTCACAATCTCTCATCATTACACCCACATAGTGTTACAACTTTGTGGTTCCTCCATAATGTGCTTATTTCTGTCAGGGAACTGAAAACAAGCAAGCAAGCCAGCAGTCAGCGAGCCAGCCAGCACTATCTTTCCTTGTTTCTCAGTTTGTTCTTATATTCTGTCTCACTCCCCCCAATCTCTTCCTTTAAAAAATTTGTTTATTTTTATCTTATGTGCATTTGTGTTTTTGCCATGGCTCTCAGGCTCCTGGATTAGACAGCTGTGAGCTGCCGTGTAGATGCTGGGAATTGAACCTAAACTATCTCTGCAGCCCGACATGGAACATCTCTCTATATAGCCCTGCCTGGAAAACTTTCAGAGTTCACTCTGCCCCCTGAATCAACGTGTTATGCTTCCTTTTATTGTATATTTATTGTTTGTTTGTGTGTGTGTGTGTGAGAGAGAGAGAGATTCATTATGAAACCAAAAGTCAGCGAACTTTGTATTTATTTGTTTGTTCATCCATCCACATATTTGCTTACTTACTTACTCACTCTTAGTTAATTCAGTAAGTAGAAGACTTACTGAATTAAGTCTTCTATTATTTATTTATTTGCAGTAGTAGACTTAATTCAGTAAGAATGATAAGAATGGTAGGGTATCCTTGGGCAAAGAGTAAGATATCACAGTGATTTTCCCTTCTGAGAGGGAGCTTTCTGGTAAGATGTGAAACCACAGTTTCAAGTGCCTGCTTTCCACAAGTCCTTTTCCAAGGTCAGGCGTTTTTTAGGTGAGCAAGGGTCTCCATTCATTCCCTTTGAGGAACTCTCAGGCCCTGACATTAACATCTGACTGGTGCCTATTGTCAAAGCCAATGGGACACTCCTCAGCCCCTCCCTGAACTGATGTGACCTGAGAAGCCACACTCCACCCCAGTTCACAGGAGGCCCCTTTTAATCTAACTAACTAACTAACTGTACAGCATAAAATGTGGAATCTCTTCTCAGTGAAATGCTGTTGGCAGCCATTCGATGAATTTATGCTCATCTCAGATCTTCCTTCTGTATTTCTTCTTCTTTTGTATATTGCAGTCATTTCAGATGTGCTGGTATATGGTGAGAGAGAGAGAGATAGATAGATAGAGAGAGAGAGGGAGTGTGTGTGTGAGAGAGAGAAATGGAATTGCCTTTTTTTATTTGAAGACTTTTAATGATTCAGCTATTTCCATCCTTATTTATCAGCACATTTATTATTACCAGTGAGCACCTTCCTCTGAAAACATTGGAATCCCCACATCTGTACATGTCATGCACGTGCGTGGATATGTGTGTGTGTGTGTGTGTGTGTGTGTGTGTCTGAGCATGCATCTATCTATCTATCTATCTATCTATCTATCTATCTATCTATCTATCAATCTATCCCTTCATCAAATTCCATTTCAGTAACTGCTTTGCTGACACTCACTCAGAAACATAGAGATAGCCAGTGACAGTCAGGAGACAGAAAGAAAGAAAGAAAGAAAGAAAGAAAGAAAGAAAGAAAGAAAGAAAGAAAGAAGGAAGGAAGGAAGGAAATAAATGATCCACATTTCCAAAGAAAGAAAATAATTTTAAAAAGTAAAAAAAATTAAGAAAGTAAGTAAATACCTACATAAAAATAGACAAAGAACGAATAAATGAATAAAAATAAGTAATAATTGGAATATTCAATCAGTAAATAAATGAGCAGATATACAGATATATGAAAGAATATAAGGAAGTGAAGTAAGGAATGTACAAATAAGTAAGTAAATAACTAGGTGGGTCATTTTTTAAAGAAGTAAGTAAATAGATAAGTAAGGAAGCAAAGAAATAAACATGAAAAAATGAGACACATCAATTCAATCCATAAAAGACAAAACATGGAATTTGTTCGACCCACCCACGTTCACTCAGCCACCCTACCCAAAGCAGGAGGGAGGTCTCTGTCCAGCAGGGCCTTCTTCTTTCCAAGTTGCAGTCAGTCAGATCTCTAGGCAACCAGAAAAGAAAGCAATTGTTTTCAACTTGAACAATTTTAATATTATTCGGATGAATTAATATTCAGCTATTTATTCCCAGCTTTATTTATTTACCCCTGGATGACCACCGGGCACATTCCTCTCACCTCCTCCCATCTGGATGGATGGATGGATAGATGATAGATAGATAGATAGATAGATAGATAGATAGATAGATAGATAGATAAAAATAAAAAGAGTGAGTAGGGCGGTTTGGGATAGAGAAAGGAACAACAGATAAACAAACCGACAGACACATTTAAAATGACATTAGTCAATCAAAACATGGAAAAAGACAACTGGTCGACCCACGTTCACGAGGCCAACTGGTCGACCTGGGTACTTAGCATTTTTTTTTATTGAAAGAAAAAAAAAGAAATTCCCACCTCTTCCCAGCCTCCCATTTCCCTCCCCCTCCTCCCACTTTTCTTCTATTCCCCCCACTCCTCTCCCCCTCCCTCTCCAGTCCGAGGAGCTGTCACGGTTCCCTGCCATGTGGAAAGTCCCAGGTCCTTGACCCTCCATCCTGGTCTAGGAAGGTGAACATCCAAACTGGCTAGGCTCCCACAAAGCCAGAACATGGAGTAGGATCAAAACCCCGTGCCATTGTCTTTGGCTTCTCAGCAGCCCTCATTGTCCGCCATGTTCAAAGATTCCAGTTTTATCCCATGCTTTTTCAGTCACAGTCCAGCTGGCCTTGTTGAGCTCCCACTAGAACAGCCTCACTGTCTCAGTGGGTGGGTGCGCCCTTCTTGGTCCAGACTTCCTTGCTCATGTTCTCCCTCCTTCTGCTCCCCATTGGGACCTTGAGAGCTAAGTCTGATGCTCCAGTGTGAGTCTCTGTCCCTATCTGCATCCATCTCCAGATGAAGGTTCTATGGTGATATGCAAGATATTCATCAGTATGGCAATAGGATAGGGTCATTTCAGGTTCCCTATCCACAGCTGCTCAAGGAGATACCTAGAGACATCGCCTTGGTTACCTGGGAGCCCCTCTATGTTCAAGTCTCTTGCCATCCCTTCGATGACTCCCTTAATTAAGTTATGTGATTCCCTGTTCCTCTATCCAAACTTCCTTTCTTCCAATCATCCCATTTCCCCAACCTCCCCCCATTCTCCCCTTCTTAATTTTCTCTCCCCAGCTTCCCTTACCCCCATCCCACCCAACCCCCAAGTTCCCAATTTTTTGCCCGGCAATCTTGTCTACTTCCCGTATTCAGGATAATAACTATATGTTTTTCTTTGGGTTCACCTACTTATTGAGCTTCTTTAGGATCACAGAATATAGACTCAATGACCATTATTTGTGACTAGAAACCAATTATGAGTGAGTACATAAAAATTTATTTATTTTTATCTTATGTGCATTTGTGTTTTTGCCAAGGCTATCAGGCTCCTGTACTACAGACAGCTGTGAGCTGCCATGTAGATGCTGGGAATTGAACCTAAACTATCTCTCCAGCCCGACATGGAACATCTCTTTATATAGCCCTGCCTGGAAAACTTTCAGAGTTCACTCTGCCCCTTGAGTAAACGCGTTATGCTTCCTTTTATTATATATTTAGTTTTTGTTTGTTTGTGTGGGTGTGTGTCTGTGTGTTTTTAAGAGTCAGAGAGAGCAAGAGAATGATTCATTATGAAACCATAAGTCAGCGAACTTTGTATTTATTTGTTTGTTCATCCATCCACATATTTGCTTACTTACTTACTCACTCTTAGTTAATTCATTAAGTAGAAGACTTACTGAATTAAGTCTTCTATTTTTTATTTAATTGCAGTAGAAGACTTAATTCAGTAAGAGTGATCAGAATGGTAGGGTATCCTTGGGCAAAGAGTAAGATGTCACGGTGACTTTCCTTTCTGAGAGGGAGCTTTCTGGTAAGATGTGAAACCACAGTTTCAAGTGCCTGATTTCCACAAGACCTTTTCCAAGGTCAGGCGTTTTTTAGGTGAGCAAGGGTCTCCATTCATTCCTTTGAGGAACTCTCAGGCCCTGACATTAACATCTGACTGGTGCCTATTGTCAAGGCCAATGGGACACTCCTCAGCCCATCCCTGACCTGACGTGACCTGAGAAGCCACACCCCACCCCAGTTCACAGGAGGCCCCTTTTAATCTAACTAACTAACTAACTAACTAACTAACTAACTAACTGTACAGCATAAAATGTGGAATCTCTTCTCAGTGAAATGATGTTGGCAGCCATTCAATGAATTTATGCCCATCTCAGATCAGATCCTGTCCAGCAGGGATATCTCAGATCAGATCATGTCCAGCGGGGATATCTTCCTCAGGTTCTGGTCAGTCGGTCGGTTGGTCAGTTCGGGGAGAAATATTAGCAAGGAGGTAAAGGCCGTGCCTTACGACATCAGCAGTCCCTTCTCTGGAAATTCTACTGTGTCCCAGAGAGCTCTCGGAATTTTGTGTTGTCACTCATGTCCTAAAAACACCAACTGCCCTCAAGACACACGCTCTCAGTGCCTAGAAGACTTGCTTCTAGACATGTTGTCTAGAGAATGGAGATCGTGGAGAGGCCAGAGTGAGGAAGACGAGGTGAATTCACCAATAGCAGGGACTGGAGAGATTTCTGGATGTGATGGCTTTGAGATTTCCAGGGCTAGGGCTCAGGAACTCGGAGGTTTCTGGGATGCAATAGACCTGTCTTGTTTCTCTGAGTTCCTAAAGGGCCAAAACACACTAAAGATTCATGATAGTTGATTTGACAAATTTGGGAATTGACAAGGAGTGTGGAAGGTGTCAGTGAGATTTTAATACCAGCACTGCACATCATCCCCCACTCCCCCCAAGTCCTTTTCGTACTTAGAAGTAATAATAGAGAAAGGGGAGTAGTGCTCTGCCAAAGCGCGTATTATAGCCATTAGCAGGGTCGAGTCATCAAGTGCTGCAGTCAGTCCTCCTGTGACCCCCCTAAGGTTTCTGGCTTCCCAGTTATAAATGACACCCTGGTCTCCAGTTCATCCTGAGAGCTCTTTAAGGGCCAATGAACGAGAGAGTATGAAGAGACTGCAATTTTTTTTCTTTTTTCTTTCTTCTTCTTTTGTCATTTTCCTTTCTTGTAGCGAGCCGGACAGGATCGACATTACAAGATGGCGATGACACCCTGTCTTGTTGGAAATAACTCCATTTTGGCTTTGCCGTGGGAGTCCGTTCCCTGCTTCCCGCCACTTGAGCGGTGGGTCAAGACCCTTTAGCCTATCCCAAAGTGCTCTGTTGTCAGCTGATAGTGACAGCCAATCACAGTGCAACTCACCCGCCATTTCTCTTTTTAAGCAGCTGCCTGAGTCCCGCCAGGGGCCCTTCATCCCTTTGCACTCCCTTCCCCCTCCTGTGCCCCGCGCTCCCTGCCCTTTTGTCTACCTGCACCTCATTTCCTACCCCCTTTCACTTAAAGGTGCTCCAGTAAAGCGTGATCTGAGTGAATCCTCGAGTTGTGGTGTTCTTTCTCGCCGGTCGAGAAGTCTGCCGCAGCTGGTGCCGAAACCCAGAAACTTCGGTCGCCAGGAGAAGGGCCGAAGAGGATTCAGAACTCAACACGTGGAGTGGTGACATCGGTAAGTTTCTCCCAGTATGCTGATTTCGGTCTCCCCAAGTATGCTCTTGGCGGGACTTGGTTCTTGGATGTTTGGTCTCGTGTTCATGGCATTTATGGTGTTTGCACTAGCCTGCCGTCTCTGGTTGCTCTTCCGTAAGCTCGGCCTTAGCCTCAGGGCGGGGAACAACATGGACGTAGACGTTCCGAGAGAGGGGCGGAACGCCCACATTAGACACAAGAACAGGTTTTTAGAATCAGATTTTAAGGGAGTAAACTTGGGAAGGCCTAAAAAAAAGATTAAAAGAAGAGGATCCTGGTACAGTGCTCCCCAAAAGGGAGGTTAATGACAAAAAAAGAGAGTTCCCCTCCATCCAGTGCTTGAGGAGTTTGCGGGCCTGGATTGGTCTGAGGAGGAATTAGACCCTCAGGAGGAGGAGGGACCGGAGAAAGCCGCCTCTGGCTATGAGGAGGAAAAATATGGGTGGAGGTGGCCTCCCCCACATATAATGCATCAAAACCAAATAATCCTCAAGGTAAAGATTGGGGATCCGCAGCAAAAAGTGGGTGTTCTGCTCTCGCCGGTAAAAAAAGGGACAATGGAGGTAATCAATAGGGCTGCGGACAATAGCGGACGGATAAAAATATTTTTCTGGCTCCTAACGAGCTGTTATGGAGCACTTTGGAGAGGTTTTTTGACTGAATGTGACACAATTGCTCCTTGGTTTGCCATCTCTGGCAATCCTGATGTATCATCCTGGGATAGGCTTGATAGAGATCTGGATTTCACTGCTAAACAAGGTATGCTAAGGAAGAATATTATATTCATGTGGTTCGAGTTACCGAGGCCTCTGGAGTTTGTAATGGTTTTTGAACAACTGCAGCTCCAAGACCAAGGAGCTCTAGGCGGCTCCGAGCCCAAGCAGCACTAAAAGTCTACAAAGCTGCCAACAAGGCTAAAACGCTGGGCCACTCCCAGTGTGGGCTTCAGGGCATAGAAATGCAGCACACAGTGGTAAGGCTCACCAGCTTGAACCTCTGTCCTTGCCCGGGGCAACCTGCCTGGTCCGGATTAGGCCTAGCCCCTCTGCTCAGCCACACCTCCAGGCAGGGCTGGACACATGTTCTTACGGTTAAACAACTTTATATTTAGGTCCAAAAGGGTATTGCTAAGTTTTGAGGTAGATATTTGCCTAATTTTAATCACAAGGAGGAAACTCCCTGTTTCTCGGGATTGTTAGGAATTGTTAGCAGAATTGCAGTCTGGTTTTGTCCTCAGACAGTTCCTGGTGCAGGGTCGCTAAACAGGCTAGCCCTAGATTTGATTCTCCTCTTCCTGCTGGAGGAGCTGGGGAGATGGCTCAGAGGTTAAGAGCTTTGCCTGCTCTTCCAAAGGAACGGAGTTCAATTCCCGGCAGCCACGTGGTGGCTCACAATCATCTGGAATGAGGTCTGGTGCCCTCACAGGCTAGTTCAGGATTTTTGATACTTCTCTTCCTGCTGGGAGAGTCTGTTTGATCCAGGACTTTCAATGCTGTGTGTGATCTAAAGGTGACTGTCAGTTTTGCACTTCCAACAATAAAGTTTTTTCTTTACCCACATTTTCTTAAACATAAATTGTTAACAGTAATTTTTAATCTTGGTCATTTTTATAAGGATAAGGTAAAATCTCAGAGTTTTGGTTTATATTTCTCTGATGGTTAAAGGATGTTAACGTTTAAACATTTTTTTAAATGTCTCAGTCATTTTTAGTTCGTATGAGAGTTTTCAGTTTGGGTCTGTAACAAATATTTTTATTGGATCAATTTTTTATAACTAATTTCCTGAGTTCATATATTTTTAAAATGGGTTTATGATAAGAAAAGATCTTTTACAAAAGCTTCTCAATTCAGGAGATATAATATATGGTCTCTCCTAATGTTTGTGCCACTAAGGCTATGTTTAAGATATGACAAAGTATGCTTCAAAAAATTTTTTCTCTGTGAGGTTTAACGTAATATTTATATGCTAAGGCATTTGGCTCATTTAAACTTGAGTTTTGTAAATGAAGATGGATGTAGATCAATTCTTATTT